>JARJLU010019960.1:0-26366 GCA_030272975.1 Sparidentex hasta | reverse complement strand
AGAAGCACAGTTAAAAGTGGAGGAAGATATCAAATAAAAAATTCAAAATTACCTGTAAGATCAGAAATCTGTTGTGGTCTAGGTCAATACCATGGCTTCTGAGTAAAGCCCCCACTTCTTTGAATGTGGCTTTCTTGCCACTGATATGGTAGGCTGAGGAATTGTCTTTGTTGGCTGTCCTGGAAACATAGAACTTGCTGTTGGGGATGACTTCGTAGTCATCTCCTTCCTGGCTCAGAGGGGGAGGGGCAGAAGACACAGAGGAGCTTAGAGGAGAACAGTCCAAGAGAAACTCAAACAGCTCCACACATCAAATGATAATACTCATAACAGTGACAAATCCACTGAGTGTGGGCAGAAAAACACCCCACTTTAGAAACATTTGAGAAAAGGACTTGTTTAAAAAGCACACAGCCTATCCAGGCCAGCAACTTTATCTGTAATTAACCAATAACAATATTAATGTGTATTTTACCATTTTACATTTACAAAATTAAAACAACAGGTTGGATAAGACGGTGAGATTCTAAATGCAATGTAAAATGGTGGGTCATTTGCCTAAAGAATTATTAATTTTAAAAACAGGTCTTATAATTTAACTAGTTTACACCACCTCTTTAAAAATATTTTTAAGTTTCAGAAATGGCCAATTGTCAAGCTGGCAGAGTTTTTTGAAATTATGGCATTAGTTTAACAACTTCATTTTAATTTACTGTGAACAGATGGACCATACAGAGAGTCCTGGATATATTTAACAGTGGTCAATGCAAAACTTACACCCCCTGTGGTAGATCAAATATGGAAACATATTTTACTCAAATTCTCTGAACCACAATCAGTTTTCAAAGTAATTTGTAAGCTATTGTGACAGACTCAATTTGTCTCTTAATACCAATAATCATTTTACTGTCTTTCCCCAATTCAATCAAAACATAGAGCCTGGTCACTAAATGGCACATTCTAAAATTACACAAAAATAAAGGAATCCCTTTGAGGCCATTATGAATTGACTATTGCGTTTGTGGGTGTTAGTTGTAACTTTCATGACTGATTTGAGTCTGTGTTTAGTCACTGGTGTTATAATTATGTAGCAATATCAGCTCATTAGCACTGAGGAAAAAAAAATACATTTAAAATTCATGAAAAATATCTTCCACAGGAAAATACTTCTAGTCACCCCCTTTCTCTATGGACTGTGTATTGATTAATTTAGGAGAGCCAGAGTGAGTGTAGTGTGTATCTGTGCGACAGAGATATAGATAGAGAGATATATATACCTTATCAATAATCTTTTGAAAGTGCACCTCCACAGTACAGCTTTGCACATCTTTGTGTTTATCAGAGCTGTGAATCAGCACTGAGAGCTTTTTCGATCTGATCTTTTGAGCTCTATATCCAAACACAAAGAGCATCGAATCTATCACATTGGACTTCCCACTTCCATTTGGACCAATGATGCATGAAAAGCGCTGAGAGAAAGATAAAAATGTATGTAAATCAATTATATATAAATACTGCATCCACAAACAAATAATTTAAAAGGTCCTAACAACAGTTGCTATATGTGAGCATTTCAGCATAGTAATATTGTGACAGTGAATGTCTCCCATGTGGGTGTAGTTAAGATTTTTTTTTAATACACTTTTATTTGCAAAATAATGAGGGGAGCACAAAAAGGTGAAAAGACAAAGATAAAAGAAAGTCATCATTTAAGTGAAATGTTAGCACATCACTAGATCACTACCCCTTGTACGATACACCCACTAAATCAAAATGGAGGAGTGTGACTTTTTCCACTTTGAAGAAAAAATATAAAAAATTAAATAAATGTTATAATGTAGTGACACTAATATTTCTGTACTTCTTTGTGTCTAACACTACACAAGGCAACATGTTAACAGCTACACAATGTGAAATTTAAAACAAATAAAATTAAAGAGACAAACACTACAAATGGTGGTAAATCTGTGAGCTTTACACAACATATTTAAGTATTTCCAACGCAGGGTTGACATTTGTAAACATGTTAGGTCGTACCTTGTGAAAAGGCCCCAGAATCTGCTCGCCTGCGTATGATTTAAAGTTGCGATTAACTAAATGTGTTATCATCAGGCGAGGAGCGCCCGGTTCATTGGTCATTGCTGGGGGCGGGGGTGGAGGGATGCTACCGAGAATCTCCTCCAAACTTCGATTATCAACCGCCTCGGCAACTTCCCCCTGAGACGGATCTGTGGCACAGAAAAAAGTAACTTTTAATCCTCTGTGCGAGTCGTTTCAGGTGGGGGACAGTGGTGCATGGGGGAGGGGTAGAGGAGCAGAAAAAACCAAACAAACAAACAAAACACAGGCAGCAAGTTACAACAGCAGTCACTCAACGACTCCCGAGAAAGTTGACAGGCGTTATTTTTCTTTGTTCTGAAAACAAGAGCCAAACCCGAAAAAAGAAAAGAGACCATCGCTTCTTTTGAACAAAACCACAATATTCTACAAACGCTCTCCATGAGAAGCGTTGATACGTGAGAGTAGATGCGCCACATTAATTTCGTCGATATTAAATAACCAAAGTGTACATTTCGATCACCAACGTCACGTTTTCACTCATGCTGAACAGCACTCATAACACAGACAGGGAAAACCTTGTTTAGTGAGTATAATGTATAACGTTTACCCGACTATGTTGCCATCACACCAAGCCACAACGACCTGTCCAAAATCTATTGTGCTCACATAAGCATAAACAAGCTAAGGGGTCGATCTTTGTAAATTAAAACCTTGCAAACAGACACCCAGTAAAGCTTTTCAACATCATCTAGACACCGAACATCACTTAATGTGCACCTAAAGCTTCGTGTTCAAATTATCATACAAATGACATATTATCAAGTTATAAGCATTAAAACAAACACCGTTTTTGAAGACTACAGAAAACGTTTCATTATCCGAAATACATTACCTCGTTTGCTGAGGAGATCCGAGGAAGAAGTGCACTCGACGATATCAAAATCATCCCAAAAATCATAAGACATTTATTGATGACTGACACTTCAGAAAAAAATATACCAGCCATTCTATCTACGTGTTGAGAATTAAGTAAGAAAAAAAGCTCCACGGCTGTGCCAATTGGCCACAAGCAATACAGCAATACACGCAACGCCATTGAGTGAACACAACTTATTTAGATTCACAGACACCAAAACACCCTTTGTTACTTGCCAGTTGTCGGCGGTGCCTCCTCTTGGGCCATTGGAGTTGGTTTCTTGAGGGGGGGTACATCCAGCTCGTCTTCGGAGTCATCCCGAGGCTGCGACCCTTTCCCTTTTGGCTTGGCGGAGGCAGTTGAGATCTTTGCCGTTTTAGATGGCATGATTTGAAATCTGAAGGGGTCATTGGTAAAAAAGGAATATCCATGAGTGGTTTTTGTGTCTGTCAATCTCCCAACTCCACTTTTAGTCGGTCACACGCAGCTACCGTTGTCAGGCTTAAACCATTACCACAGTCAGCGCTCACTGCCGCCCATCTAACTGTTAGTCGGTACATTTTACATATGATAACTACTTGTTTTATTTTACATCAATATGAATAAACGGATTTGTCACCTAAACAAAGTGAGTTATTAATGGCTCTCAGTCTGATAACATTACAGATTGTAGCGATCAAGATGCGTTGTGATTGTAGCGAATTAGATGCTATTCTAACCCTAAACCCAAATAACAGTATAAAATAATGAGCTGCTCCTTTGACAAACAATCTTGGTAGTCTCCTGCACCTTAAGGGGGCATTTGATTTGCGCGTCACAAAGTTCCAGTGATGTGGAAAAAAAATGGAAAATGAGGTTAACGCAACGTCAAATGGATAACAAATTCAGTTAATATGCAAATAGCTAAAATCTCTCCCCACAGCCCTCAGCCCAGCCTATGTTATATGAGCACTGCTGACGAAATTAGACGCAGGAAAACAGGCTCTCTAGATGGTGGTAAAGTCGTCCTAAATTGATCGAGGTCCCAAACTGACAACGATATTATTTAATCCCCTCATCTTTTATGTAGGGGGCGGAGGTGTACACGGGGCAACCTAACTCGCTAGCTAATTGGAAAGCACGTTCAAACTACCAATGTTGCTTAACGGTAACGTTAGACTAATATTAAGATTGTAGATACACATACGTGTGCCACATAAGTTATGTTCAATAACTTGGTAACTTAATGCCAGCTTGGTCACTCGATTAAAAATATACGTAACGTTAACAATTAACTTTGCCACGTAACTGCAACTGTAAATATTCAGTTAGCTGCTGTAACGATAGCTGATGTAGAATAACGAAGCAGAGCTAACGCTAACGAAATGGCTAACTTTGATTAGCAAATGTATGTGCGTTGTGGACTTATAACGTTAACGCAATACTGCAACGTGAACTGTAGTCAAAGTTAGCGTTACCTGAACAGAAAGGGCGCTTAACTTCGCTAACGTAAGTACTTGACGTTAGTCAGAGTAAGACCTTGCTGCTCAAAGTTTCGCAACATTAACATTTGCTTAGACAAAGTTGCATGTTACAGTTAGGGGTGTGTGTATGTGTGTGTCTACAAAAAAGCTAATTTTGTATTAAATATATTAGAAGGCAGAAAAGTGATCATCTGCAACTACATTATGAAATACTGTTAACCTCAGTCAACTCGTTTTCCAAAGTAACTGCAGTATAACCTTAAGTTAACGTGTTGGTAGTGTTAAGTCTAGTTAGGTACTAACGTTATGCATTTCAGCAAGTAGACGGAACCCAGTCATTACTCTCAGCTAAAATGTTTCCCTGTACCTTCTTCAACACGAGCGCGTTCTGATAAGAGTCTTCCTTTCCGAGTAAAATCACGATTTCGGAAGAAAAGGTGTTCGTTAATCCAAAAAATAGCAAATATAATCCACAAAATTTAGCCCCGTGTCATTCCGTGTCGCTCTCCTGCCCGAAAACTCTAACTTGTAAATGGCGCCTAAACTGTGCTGTCGAACCAAATTCGTTACAAACTGACGCAAGGCACCATGGAACGTTCAAAGGGCAAGGGAAAAAAAAGACGAAATTCAAAAAAGGGGACGAAGCCAACTCCGCCTCGTTCCAAATAAACCTTAATCCAGTGAATGTGTAGACGAACAATGCGAAACGTAACAATACTTATTTCAATATTAGAAATCGTTTTAGATTACTGTCAGATTCAAATCTTCCTACGTGTTTAAACAGTTGCTTGGTTACAGTAGGACCAAGTCCCGCCCGGAAGAAAAGTTAACATTACAGGAAATATAGTGCGGTGGATCAGCTTTTAATGTTAGCGTGTTTTGATTTTAATATGTTTCATTAAATACAATCATTTAACAGATGTCATACTGTACTTTGTAAATAATTCGAAATATCCGTTTTCAGGGAAGTGAGACTTGCAAGTCTCGCGATAACTCACTTTTCAAGCTGCTCATGACCCAGATTAAATGGCTACCTAAAGGTAGCCTTGATAACGTTAGCGATACGGTGCTTATTAGTAATGAATAGGCTTGCTCTTATGTGTGTTGAGTTCTTGTGCATATTTTAATGGAGTAAAAGACTAACATACATCGCTGCTTGTCATACAGCACGCTCGGAAACGAGAGAACGATGTCTGCTTCAACCAGAAAAGCCAGTTAACGTTAGCATTCAAGTAACAGACGAGACTCGGGGACATCTGAGGATTCACGTTAGCAACAGTGGCAGGTACCGTAGCAACTGCAGACGCTTGACTTAGTCATCGTTACAGCTAACACAGCATGCCAACTGCTTCCTCGCCTTTTTGTCGGGGTAAAGTCATAGTTCGAGGTTTTGGTCGTCTACATTGTTCTTTGCTGTGTGTTAGTTTGGCATTAGTGTGGTATAAAAAAGCTTTAATATGAAGTTAACTGTCATTAACAGGCAATTTCTTCTTCTTCTAGGGATCAACACAGCAAACTTCCACCATGAGACTAAAAACATCGCTGCTCCAGGAACCCAAACATATCCTTTTAATGGCTTTTTTAGCTGTCCGACCTTATATGTATGTTTCAAACATGTATGTAATGAGATGTTCAAAGCTCTGCTATTGTTAACTATTAGTTTTTATTGTGTCAGCACAAGTAAAAGTATGAGAGCAGATTTTTGATAGGAGGAGAAACTGAAAAAAAAAACAAAACAGTTTGCTATCATATAGCACATCATCATCTCCATCAACATGGCACTTAGAATCGCCTTCATCAACATTGAAGTACTAGTGCAATTCTTGTAATTGGCTTCTTCCAACTGCTTGACTTGACCTAACTACAACTAGCCTTTGCCGACTAGAACCTGCGTTTTTCACAATACCCTATTTATTGCAGAAGCAACTGTCTCATGTCATACAATCATTTAAAATACACAACCTCATACCTTGCCTCAATAACTTACCTTAACAGCAGATCACATAAGGAGCTTGTGAGTTGTGTTGGCTGGACCACGGCAGATGAGCTGTACTCATGCAGTGAAGACCATCAGATCCTCAGGTGGAACCTGCTCACCAGCGAGACCACTCTGGTTGTCAAATTGCCAGATGACATTTACCCCATTGACCTACACTGGTTCCCCAAAACTGTTGGTTGCAAGAAACAGAACCAGACGGAGAACTTTGTCTTGACCAGCACGGATGGCAAGTCTCTTTATTCTCTAAAAATCTGTCCAGCGGGCTCTTTCACAGCTCTGTTTCACATGTTGAAAAAAATTGAAAGTTTTCTTTAATTATTCAGTGACTAGCCACATGATGCTGATGTTATTGTTTTCAGTTATACTCTTACAGAGAAAAAGTTTAGTTAAAGATCATCAACAGTAATATTTTATATGGTAACTGGGAACTAACTAACATAATAACTGTAACAGTAAGTAAGTTTTCACTGCTCTCTGGTCTGTCTCTGTTCATGTTTTCTGTCATGGCTCAAAATAATCCCCACCAGTTTGAACTGTGTTCAGTTTAACTTATCTCGCACTAAACAGAATGATCATTTCGAGAGAAGGATACTCATGTTCACAGTTTCACTTTAGGAAAATGTTTTTAGTTTCATAGTAAAGACAGAGTCTGTGCACACACCTACTTTTCATTAGGCCTTCAGAGACAAATCACTAAAGATAGATGTCTGTTTTGCAACTGTATACTCTTGATACTAAACTTTCTCTGTGATGTGCATCTACGTGGCCTCTAATCTCTCTTCTTTGTCCTATATTACATATAAACACACAGCATATGGATGTACTGTTATGGCAGGCAATGTGTGGTCACAACACTAATGGCAGTGTAGGGTTGCATAAACACACCCACAAACTGAAGCAGCAATTTTCTCTGGCAGATCAGCGAGTAGTGAAAACTCTGTTACAATTCACGTTTGCAGCTCTCTTCTGCTTCTTGCCTTGTTACTGTCAAACAAATATCAGTATTGTCATAGTTATATGTTGAAAGACGTTTTTGTTCTTCTTTGAAAGCAAAAAAATGTTATCGTGACACAGTTTTGCTCTTTGAAACCTTGGTGTGCAATGAAGGATTTTGGCACAGTTGTTTTCAAATCTGGATTCAGTACAGAGCCTTTTCTAAGAGATCTGTATGATATAGTTGAAAAGAGAGCAGTCCAACAGCCAGGGCTTTAATGGATGGGAGGACTCTGTATTAATGTTGTGGCTTTTCCTAACCTTATTTGATTAGTCTGCCCGCCTTTCCCATGCCAGCATATTTATTTTGTTTTGTGTCTATTCCATATGCAGTTTGATCTTTTCCCAGTTAAAAATATTGGATGAAATAAAGGTTTTTGTGCAATATTATATGTTACATTTTACAATATTAGCTAAATGTTTAACATTCACTTGATAAACATACTTCGTTGCCTGATATTTCCCCATGGCTAAACATAATTGGATAGCATCAGTGCATCATTTTCCATTCTACCAGAGAGGGTATAGTGTGGAATGGAAGTAGACTTTTCTCAAAGAAGACTAAATTAAGCATGAAGGATATCGCTGGGCCCTCTGTTTGGAACAACAGTCTGTCAGTCTCTTTCTCTCTTTACCCTGTGGAACTACGATGTGGCATCATAATAAATTTCACACAAGCGCATCATCTAGCTGTATATCAATAGAAGTAAAATGGCAAAGTCTTAGTATGTTGTCTTGATAAGATATCATAAAAACCACCTGCCTGATAACAAAAAAAGCAAACAAACAAATCGCCAGACAAAAGCATTACACACACAACGTTTGGCTGCACAGATAAGGGCTGCTGATGTGAGAGCACATGTATTATTAATTATATTTTTAAACGTATGTTTCTTCAGCACAGCTTTACATGTCTTAGACTTACTACCTGCTGCACAAAAGTGGATGTTTCGTTGGGATGTCCAAATTTAGAAATGGGAGAGAGCAGCAGCATGCTGATTTGCAGTTTTAGGCCACCAGAAATTACATAGAACATTCAGAATTTTTTAATACACACTGCCACAAAGTATATGTTAGGAAAGTGTCTTCAATAACTGTCTCCATGCCTGATCACCCTTCGTGTCTTGCAAATAGAAAATTGCAGCCAGCCAAACCCCTTAGTTGTACTCATCCGCTTTATGCTGTAAGTTTGTAATTTAGTTGGGAGGAGAAAATATAACATTGTTGCTAATTGTGTGTCAGACAGTCATTAAAGGTTTATTCATAGTACTGGATTGTAACATCGTTTTAGCTTGATAATATTTTCTCTTCACTGGTGTTCTGGAATGGCCATTAAAAAATGTTAAGCACATTTGCCTCACGCAGATATCTTTATCATTCAGACTTATAAAACCATGATCTCTATATTCTTTCTTGCACGAAACGGCAAAGCAGACAGTAATGTTTCTGAATTACAGACTGTGAAACATCCACACCAACCAAGGCCTAGATGGTGGAAATTGCCACACAGTAAGCCTATTTTGGTCTCTTTACAGGAAAGTTCCACCTGGTTTCTAAAACAGGGCGAATTGAGAAGAATGTTGAAGCACACAAAGGAGCTGTTTTGGCTGGAAGATGGAACTATGATGGGACTGCTCTTATCACAGGTAAAGATGACAGGAGCATACATAGTTTGATTTTCATCTAACAAATGCTAGTTTAAGCAGCCTGCTGTACATTTTTTATTTAAGATTAGGATTTTGTGGATTTAGTCTTTTAAATCTTTATATTCTTATAATCCATTTCATCTGTTTACAACGTATTTAGCTGGAGAAGATGGGCAGATCAAGATCTGGTCAAAAAGTGGGATGCTGCGCTCAACACTGGCCAGCCAAGGTAAGGCTGAAACACCCGTGCTTTATTAAACTGAGTTTGAGTGTCACGTGTAGTGCTTGTGTGTAACAGCTATCCATGTTTTCTATATGATCACAGAACCAAAAATTATCAACCAAAGCACAGTACAGGCAGTTGTAATGTATATATCCTCTGCACTTTGTTGTCACAATAATTGCTGCTGACGCCTGTTTCTTTGCAAAATTTGATGGACTGAATTGTAAAAAAATATATATATATATATTTATGGCATACAAAAATAGTAATTTATAAGAGATCAGTTTTTAAACCGCAGCAGCTGTGATTTTTAATGATAGAGGTGAAAGTTGAGGGTCAATGATTTCACTACATGAAGGGCCGTCTGTAGCCAGAAAATTGAATCAGCTGTAGCTAAGGAACAATAATTCTGTGAGTTGAGTCTGTGAGAAATGAAACTTTTTCCAGTTTGATCCATTTAATGTTTTCTCTGCACGCCAGTGTGTGTGCTCTATTTACACGCAGCCAAATGTGATTTCCCAGTGAAACATACATAACACTGTATTTAATATAAAAAAGGTGTTTTTGTGATATTATGAAAAAGGAGCAAAATGGTGAGTCTTTCTGTAGGAGGGCATCACTTTCTTCATATAGATAGTAACAGCAGGTACATTGTTCACAATCTCGTCTGCTGTTTTAAATGATCTAGTAATCCATTGTGATACAAAATAAGTAAACCAACTGGAGATGATTACATGAACCACAGTAATGACCTGAACCCTCAGTGTGTGTGCACGCATCTATACAATAAGGCTTACAACTGTACAGGCAAGGTGGCTGTTGTCCAGGCCACCCTATATATAAATCTTGATTAATTTAATTTGAATTCATGCATGAGAAAGAGCCAACCTATGTTTTTGACTTATACAGTTTAAAGCAGGTGACATCCTGCAAAAGACACCTGCAGCGAGTCACTAACCAACAAGCTGTGGGCTTTTAGTTCACACAATACAATATGCCACACACACACACACACACACACACACACACACACACACGTATAGTATATAATATAGTACTTGTTGTTTTTGAACCTTCTGGCTCAAATAATCCCTCTTGTGAAGGAAAAAACGTGACAGAACCAAAAACCACAAGAAGCAGAAACCAGATGAAAAAGACCAGACACACAGAATATTGATATCATTCATGTGTATCAAAAAATCCTTCTCCTCCCCCTAGTGCTATGACACACAAGTTCACCTCCTCATCTGGCTCCTGTTTGACACCAGGCTTAGAATAACGCCCCCCTCGAAGCTGGGGCTTGAAGGTCCATTCTTACACAGGGTGCCAGATGGTGCCATAAATTGCCACACCTTACATGTTGTTTGATTTTATTCTTCAGACTTTTATCTTACATTTTGTGTTAATATTTATGCTTCCTTTATGAAAAGTGTATGTGTGGTTGTTCCATTGGTGAGCATGTACCTCACGTCCGCATTTCATTGCTTGGCACGCACCGCTGAACGATCTGCAAGATTTCCTTCTGTGTTGAAACTGCCTTTTTACTCAAGCCAAGTTATTTAGAATGACAATCAAAAAGGAAATGTCTTTTTTTCTCTCTCTTTCTGTGGCTCTGTGATTGTGTGAACATTTGTGTGGTGTGTGTATGGGTTTGGGCTTATTGGGGTGTAATTGTGCTCAATACAACTGAAAGCAGAATAGTTCTTCCAGTTCTATGTCTTTTTTCTTAAAAGAAGCATAAAGTTTCAAAGCTTTATAGAAGTAGCGTTTTATTAAAAGCTATTAAAAAAAAGACTCCTAATGAGACATTTCGCTATCCAGCATTCACATTACAGATGTATTACTTATTAATTGATTCATCGTGCTGTTTGACTTATTAAATGTTTCTTCTCAGTCGTGGGACAGAAAAAAAGATGGAGGGATGGATGAGAGTTGGCTTCTGGGGAAATGGATGGCACACTCCTGCTGAATAACGGGTGCTGTGGAAAACCTGGCAGAATAAAAGGCAATTCAGCCCCAGTATGGAGGAACATTTTTCCTACGCTGGCTGTTTGGAGAATGAGCTGCTGGGTGGTGGACTGCTCACCAGACCTACAGATTTGTGGAACACCTGGATATGGTGGCTTTGCCGCAGATACACACCACCCTTGACATGGCACTCAGATCATTGCAGGTGTTGCTTCTCTTCAGAGCCAGCGACTCTACACACACACTTCACAGCAGCCCGCGGTTCTTCGTGTGTACTATGACCCATTTTAAAAGAGAGAGAGCTCTAGGAAGAGGTTGGAAGTGAGTGAGCGAGAGGGAGGAACTTGTCTCAACCCCTCTCATCGCCTTTGTCAGATTTAGATCATGTGACCAGTTGGCATTTGTGAGAAACCACATGCACCTGGAGTGGGGTTAAATGTCAGGCCCTCTCCTCTCCACACGCGCGTAGCCACAAACCCAACTCATACACACACATTTTCCCTCACACGTGTGTGCACGAAAGTACACACACACACACACACATACACATACACATACTTACGTGCTTATGCTGTAGAGGTTAAGCAGGTTTTCTCAGCTGGTGTGCCTGCGAGCTAAGTGCTGTTCCATAGGCTGAATGAGGTGAGATCTCTGCGGAAATATGAAACCTTCTAAGAGGAGGAATTAGCACTACTGTATCCTGGACCCATTGTTCAAACTAACCCCCAGTTTGTCAAGGGGAGAGAGAAATTAATGCACACACAATATTAATTCACATTTTTTTGAATACACATCAGAACAACAGAACTATCTCAGAAGTTGTCCTTTGAAAATGTTTGGAAAAAGACAGACACTTAAAGATACTTTGTAGGTGAACAAATCAGCTGTCTAACATGCTAACTTCAGCCAGTCAGATCAACAGTAGGAGAGTGCTACCATCAGCACCTGGTTTTATTTCAATTAAGAAATCCTCTTCAGATCCAATGTGACTGATGCTATAGCAGCATCTACACTAACCTCTCGAGGAGCCACCATTGTTATTTTCGTACGAACAGTGGCTTCTGTCACTGGTCATGACGATTAAAACCAGACCCAAAGCAGCCAGTAGTTCCTCATAGGAATAGAAGTCCAAACTGCTGTGGTTCAAACACAAGCACATAGGTTAAAGCCTGCCAGAATGGATTCCTAAGATCAAACGGTCACGTGATCTTGCGACTTCATCTGCCTTGGATATCATAGTCTATGTACCTGTGTTTCTCCATATCTTCCAGGATCTCCTGTGTATTCTGTAGCCTGGGGTCCAGACTCGGACAGAATCCTCTACACATCAGGAAGACAGCTAGTCGTCAAACCTCTGCAGCCCAGCGCCAAAGTTATACAGGTACACTAACTCTATTCATAAGTTACGAAGATTCAAATAGCTTCAAGTTTGTAAAAGTTACGTGGTAAGTAGTGACTCAAAAGTTATGTTAGTTAGCATAAAATCAATCAAAAAACTGACATAACAGAAATCAAATGGGGCATACCATTTTTACGGACTATACAGACTCAGAAATCATAAATGGGGAAAGGGGAAAAAAGTTAGATTTTTTTTTTCTGTTTCCTCAATCGCTTCTCAGTCATATGACCCATTAGCTCCTGATTATTTCTATTGATTGCTATTACTTCACTGGTTACATTTACTTTTAAAATTATAACTCATTTATATGTTATTGCATAAACTATATTCAAGCAATTGTTAATTGTACATATGCATCTAATGTTTATGATTCATTGTAAACAATTAATAATTACTGTTTAGTTCATCCATACCCATTATTTAGATGTCAATTTTAAGGTTACAACTAATGCTGATAACCTTTTACAGTTTAATAAATTGTTTATGAAGCATTTCATTGTTTGTTTACTGTGAACATACTATTAACTAAAATTTAAATTTAAACTATACATTTAGTATTTATTAATGATGGTTGTTAAAAAATGTTGCCTCTGTTATTTTTCTCAAAATGTTTTTGGTGTAGTAATTGCTTTAAATTGTTATGAAAGATGGGGCAAATCAAGCAACTTATTCAGAAGTTAGTGAGGGCCTTATTACATGAAAATACTTAAATAAACACTTAATATAAGTCAATTATTTCACAAAAATTGACAGTGATACAATAGTAAGTAACCCCAAAGTTTTGCTTAGTGTTAAAACTTTTTTGCCTAAGGTTGTGGCTTCTCTTGCCACAATCATTATCTGCTTTGCCACCTTTATAGTTTCTAATGGGCAGTTTATTTTCTGTTGCAGATATCTTTGTGTATTAGTTTTTATCTTGAATATGAATTTTGCCCATAATTTTATGTGACATCCCTAAGCACTTCACCTTCTTCATTCAGGTCTTTGGATATTAAACTTAAGGGCGATTGATTTGCATCACTAGAAATAACAGGAATAAAAATGCCTTAGATCTGTATGTAAGTGCTTCTGCATTAAGAAGGCGCAGCACTGAGGACCTTGCTCACCAGTGAGTATTTTTCTTGTCCATGTATATATTTGTTTATTATTCTTCTTGAAGCCGAAAAGCGCCTGGGACCTTGGATAAACACTGGAGGGTTTAATGTGCGACTTCTCAACCCTTTGCTCTCTCTCTTCTGTTACCACGCACATGCATGAGCAGGCACAAGTACACACACACACACACACACACACACACACACACACACACACACCTAACTTCATCACCTCTCCTCCAGACTCACTGGAGACCAACGCAGTGATGCCATTGAACCTTTGTGGGCTCCATCTGAATGGGTCAATGTGCATCAGCCACACAGGGTTAAACATGGTTTGGACACTGCCTGACTTGAGTGTCTTGAGGTTATGACAAATGCAGGCTTTCTGACAGGAAACATTTTACACACCCATAACAGTGTGAGAGACCAAGAACACATGCCACTGTCTCTGGAGTGAATCCTGCTCACTTTTTTCCTTTTTTTTTTTTTTTTGGGACCCTGTATTTTTTAAAGAGCCCTCCCATTTCTCTTCAGCTAAAGGACGAAGTTGAATATGGATGGCATCATTCTGTTGTGTTGACCTGAAATTGTCCTTTCCCTTGTCCCTCTGTCTCTCTCTAGTGGAAGGCTCATGATGGGGTTGTTCTGAAGGTTGACTGGAATTCAGTGAATGACCTCATACTGTCGGGCGGAGAAGACTGTAAATATAAGGTGGGCAGTGTGCACTTTTAGATGTCTTAGGAGCGTGTAGAGTCCTTTTTTACCTTTCAAGCCATGTCCTCCCTCAACAGGTTTGGGACAGCTTTGGCCGTCTGCTTTACTCCTCCTCATCTCATGACTACCCGGTCACCTCTTTGTCCTGGGCACCAGATGGAGAGGTGTTTTCTGTGGGCTCCTTCAACACCCTGCGTCTCTGTGACAAGACTGGAGTAAGCAACAACTTTTCACACTACATTGGTACCTTATATTTGAATTGTTGCATCACATGGTGACTCTCCGAATACAATTTGAAGTTATTCTATCACCACAATGGGATATTGGCACTGACCAATAAAAATATTGTTCAGGCAGATGTTAGATATCTGGCACCTTTACTTGAAGCTGAACGTGGAAGTCTTTTGCCACATCAGCTGACAGTCAGACCAAATACAAATAATGCTTTACACTTACAGCTAGACACTCGATTGATTTTTAATTGAACAATATCAGCAAAATCTTATAAAAACTGTGTTTCCAATCTGGTTGGATAGCAAGTCATAAAATAAAAAAGTATTTCTGATTGTACCTCTACCTTACTCCATGTTTGAGGTAATTCTCTGAAAAATGTCCTGTGGTTGTACAAATTTTCATTTTCACTGAAAAATGTTGGGGTCTGCACCAAACAAACATGTTTTCTTACACTGGAGGACAAAATTTGTCATCCCCTGCATCTCTGCAGCACTGCAGTGATTAGCTGATATGCTGTTTTGTCATGCTATTTTTTTTTCGAATGATTTCAGCTTCTACAATTTGTTTATTGCACTTGACCATGTTGCAGTTTTGATCCTTAGTGGTCAGTCATGTCCTTTTCCTTGAAATGTACAGTGTCTATGTTATACTGTCAGCTTTTCCAGTCTGGTATGGTTTGTATTATGAGTCTCACTACAGGCCTCATGCTTTCTATAGATTGTTCATCTCTGTAAACCACATTAGGCTGCATGCCACATGTTCTTGTTACCTGGTGCTGATGGTAACTGGAGTTGTAATGAGAGGGGAAATGAGAGAATGATGGATGGTAATTGTTGTTTTATTATTGCTGAACGTTTGGCCAGGAACAATATTACTCGTTCCCCGCTCTGCCCTTGTGGGATGTTTAGAGCTTCTTCGAGTTTACTCAGAGATGTCAGTGTATTGCTGTCTCAGACCTGTTGTAATGAAAACAAACAGCCAGGGCTGGGTTTTTTGTGTGCTGATCACCAGGCATTTCATGCTCCATTTTGATTTAATTAGGATCAAATGGCTTTTTTTTTCTTTTTTTTTTTTTTGGAGCACTAAAGCAAATGGGCTGGAGAGAGGCCTGAGCCAACACACATGTCTTCTCCAGAGGGTTAAGGTGTGTGTTTGTATGCATTTTGGAGAGGTTACATTAATATAATTTGTATTGTATGAACGTCTGAAGGGAGTTTAGGGAAATCCCTTATTCTCTGCTGTTACCTTTGGTTATCTGAACCATGGAGTTTGGTAGTTTTTGGGAAAATCGCCAGATTATAGCTGTGAGCTGATGAAATCATTCACATGAGGCCAGCTTGTATCCATTTACTTCGTGTAAACAAAAATAGAAATTATTGAGCTATTAAAACTATAACAGGCAGAACTGAGTACAACTCACTCTGTTATTTTTTTGTAATGACCCGATTCACCTTATGTCCTCCCGTTATGTGTTTGTTTACGTGGTTGGTTTGCTCCATTGTTTCGTCATTGCACCACTTGCTTTGCTGTGGTGTGTGTCTTGGTTAAGGCAGTGTGATGATGATGATAATTATGATGATTATGGTTCTGCCATGCTCTAACTGGAGGAAGGGTATGCTTGCCTTCTCCTCCCTAAGCCCCTCAGAGACAGTGTGTACTGTAGCATGGCGTGGGAGGCTTACTCAAGAAGAGGATGGGGGGAGTTAAAAGGAGAGAAAACAAGTTTAGGAAAAGAAAATCCCCCTCAAAGGTCACTCCATCTGAGTTGCATTCTGTGTGTGAATTCAAGACACTCAAGCATCAAGTTTGAGAAAGTTCTGTTTGCATTCACATGCACAATGCATAATAACTGTAATCTCACCGAGCATGTGAGGCTACTACAAACACAGAAACCCATAACCAATAACAAGCTGTACCTGTGTTGTTGCTGTGGTTTGTTTGCCCTGCAGTAAGGGCTAAGGAGCGCGAAGAGTCTTTTCACTTACTAGCGTGACTAATGGGAAGGAGTTTCATTCTGTATCTGCTACAATGAAACCTTGCACTTTAACGTATTGCTGCTGGCTCAGCAGGATCAGCCCCATGCATTTAACCCCTTCACCCCCCGTCCAGCTCAGCTCTCCTCTCGCCTTAAACTCTCAACTCTCTCCTACTCTTTTCCCTTTTCCTGCTGCATTTTCTCCCTCCTCACACCACAGGGCAGATGTAGCGTGTTACCCCCCCATTATCACCGTGCAGGGAGGGGGAACGCGCACAAAGTTAACTTCTTTTAAGCAAAAGTACTGGGAAAGATTAGTCGTGTAGTCCCAGCAAGCCACCCCATGGACTGAACACAAAGTTTGTTTTTCCATAAAGCATCGGTATGTAGTTATTATTGAATACATTATTGAATTATTAATACACATTAACTTATTTCAGTTGCATTTTTGTTGCTTTTGGAGTTCTTGTGTGTACAGTACATTTTCTCTCCACAGGAGCTTTAACAGGACACAAGGCACAAAGAGGTTCACTGTCCCTTTTACAAGATTTGGGAGAGACAATAAGTCAGTGTCTGTCTGTGTGCCTGCCATGGTATATGCATGTGCCCACATGCCTGTGTGTGTCTGTGTGTGTGCGTGTGTGTGTGCAGCCATTGCCGTGCAAATGTGCCTGCGAGACAGCAGTCTATTTACGAGGCGCTGCAGCTGGTGTCTAGCGTCTGGACCCTGTCACGATCCCTGACACTGTCACTGGCTAACAAGTAGGACTCATTGTGCCAGGCGAGCACCCTCTCGCTTCCATTTCTCCGCCTCCCCCTCTCGCCTCCCCCTTTTCTTCCCTATGCTTGTTTTTTTCTCTCTCCACTGTACACCCATGCTCACATACATAAATGTAATAGTTGCTTGGTTTTGCTTTTCTTATTCCTGCTCAATGTTTGATTTCTTTTTCCTCTTTTAAATCGTTCATGAGTTAGAATTCATGTTTTTTTATGTTACTTAAGTTCTGCAGATTTTCTTTGGTGAGTGTTTGAGAAATGTAATGATAAATGAAGAGAAAATTTTCAGACAGAAATAGTCCCAGGAGCAGATAGGAGTACAGTGTTTTGTTTGCCTGGGTCCAGACTTTTAAATCCATCCGCTCCATTTGGCATAGTGACATAAAACTGCGGTTTCTCATCTGAAAAGCAGACTATCCAATGAGCACCACGGGGGGAATAAGATTCAGCCAATCAGCACCACAGGCAGCTCAAACTCCGTTGTCAAGCTGCTGTCAAGGATTTTTTAAAATGTGTGCCAGAACGAAGAAGAAGTGATAACAACAATGGTGGCCGCTATTGACAAGATGGATGGTGCTGTTTCATAGATGCCATGTCTTCTCAATATTGACCACAGTGTAGTTTGTTTTGCTCACTCTGCTCCACACTTAATACCCGGCAAAACCAGTTTGTTGGCATGGCTACTCATCGGTGTAAGATGACGTTACATCTCGGTAGATGTATTGGTTTCTTTAAATGGTTATTGAATTTTGGGCCTCCCACCCCCACAGAAATCAGGTGGTTAAACCTGTCAGGCAGGTGTTTTGTTCAAGGTCACATAAACATGACTGAATCTTGTAATCAAGAAAACACCCCCCGGTTAAAATAATTGATGCCTACACTGCACCTTGCTGAATCAACTCACATTATGATTTGGAAAGAGTTGAGCCTTTTGCCAGTCTGGCCTCATTTAAATGAATGAATCATGATGTTGGCCTGTGACCCAGCCTTTACTGAACGTAGTGATCACTACTGCCCTCCCTTACCTTTAACTGAGGTCTACTGAAGATGTGACCCTGCTATGATCCACATTCTTGTTGCTCTCCTACTGATAAGCCGATGTTTCTCTTTTATTTCCCTCTCTTCCTCCCCAACTTTATGTTATATGTTTAACCACAGGCAACCTGATTCAGATCATCAGATCACTTTAATGTTAGCCTCAGGTCAAGCCCGGTTCTTGAACAACATCCTTGTAATTTGTTCTTCTCAGTTGTCCTTCCACAGTGTCATAACCGCTATCACCCTCACACAGTTTTGGGAGATGACTACTCATAAATCATGTATCAAAGTTACAGCACATAATGAGAGCATTGTTTAAAACTTATGTTAGTAAAGAGTAAAACCACTGGTATCTACTTGTGGATGCTGCCTGTTATTTCATACAATCATGACAATCAATGATTTATTATCACTAGCTGTGATTTGCTGCAAGCCCCACTGTCTTTGAAAAGCCCTCCTTATTCCCTTATCTGTCTATCCATCTTGAGTACTTTGTGCCAGTACATTGCTCTAAAAGCTATTCTGTATGAACTAAAGTGGGAGACAGAGCAGCTTCAGTTTTTTCCCCTCTTTATCTGTGAGATACAAGCACACTTTCCTTTTTAAAGAGGGAATTCTCCTGTTTTGAGGATAAGAGTAAATCTCTCTCTATCTTTCCTCCTGTTTGCTGCTCATGCCTCCCACCTCCCTGTGTCAGGGTGTGTTGGACTACCTCGTGCTTATCAGTGCTTCCCCCCTGCTTGGCTCCCTTTCCCTCCTGGGCCCTCCTTACCTCCCCTTTTTTCTGAGTGAATCCGGGGGGGTCCCCTTAGGCTCTTTGTGAGCCTTGCTCAGCATTGCCACTCTGGGAATGGGTCCATGTCCAGCTGGAATCACCATTGCCTCTCTTTCTCCTCACTTCCCTCTATAACATGCAGCCTCATTCTCTATAGGATCTTTGTCTGCCATCCTTATAGCTGCCAACCATTATTTTCTCTCAGAGAGTCTATCACTCTTGACTGTCGGTTAGTCTGCCAGTTTTCTTGTGGTCTTTTTAAAAAAAAACTCTTTTATGAGAGGCAGACTCTTATTCTCTATGACATGCCACCCTCTCCCTAATTGCCAGACTTCAGGCTTCCCTGGATCCCTCCAGCAGTTTCCCCCTCTCTATCACTGGGGAGCATATACCTGAGCCTGCGCTGGCAGTTTGCTGCCAACCACTGGCCGGCCAACATCTGGAAATTGCCGTTGCTGGAAGAGAATAAAACAGCCCAGAGTTCTGGTCCTGATCGTGAACCACTGTTAGTGGAGCATGAAAAGGCAAAAGAAACCACTGTAGATTTATTAGACTGCAAGCCTTTATCTGCTTTCATCACATGAGAAGGGGACTTTTACATTCAGTGTAGTTCAGATGGCGAAAAATGTCACTGCAAAAGAAGGGAAAGGCAGCAGAGGTAGGAGAGATGGACTCATGCACGCACGCACACACACACACACACAAACACAGTGGATAGTGGGTGGAAAAACAGCAGAGGGGAAAAGAAGATGAAAAGTAAGTCAAAGTGAAATTATTGGCATGAGTCTGACTAAGAAGGAGCATGTGCACATGAGAAAAGATGGTGACCGAGTGTTTGAAAAAAGACGAGTGAGTTTGAGAGTATGAGTGTGTCAGAGAGAGAGAGAGAGAGCAAGAGCGAGGGAGCATTGTCAAACAAAGAGAGTCCTGAGTCAGCACCAGAGCAGTTTTCTCCCCAGGCAACTGGGCAGGGCTTCTCTCTCTCTCTCTCTCTCTCTCTCTCTCTCTCTCTCTCTCTCTCTCTCTCTCTCTCTCTCTCTCTCTCTCTCTCTCTCTCTGTGTCTCTCTCTCTCTCTCTCTCTCTCTCGCTCTCTCGCTCTCTCTCTGTTCTCTCTTGCTGTCGTAAGCCCGCTCACTCCGTACACTGTGAACTAGTGGTAGAAAGAGACCACAAATTTTGAAAAAGGGCAACTGGGGTCTATATCGCCCTTCAAAGCTCTCTTCCTCTACCATTTACGCTCCCATTTTCACAGGAATAACTTTACCAGTTTGTTTTAATCTCATTTTGATGAGGTTACCAGGCACATTGAAGACCCAGTTTAGAGCGTGTGAGATGCAGGATTTACATGTAGAGTTAATCTATCATCCCGAGGAGCTCATTAGTTTCACTACCAAAAAGCGTAATGGTTTCTCCTTTGTATTCCAGGTCCTTTGTGCCGAACAGGCTTTGGTTTTCTGTGTTGCTGAACTTATTCTGGCACACTCTGTGGAACAGTGTATACTAAGGTCATTCTTGCAGATGATTGACCCCAATTTTTTAGTGCGTGCACGTGTGTGTGTGTGTGTGTGTGTGCGCGTCAGAGTGAATGTGTGTGTGTGTGTGTGTGTGTGTGTGTGTTTGTGTGCGAGCGCGTGTGTGTGTGAGAGAGAGAGAGAGAGACAGACAGAGAGAAAAAGAGAGACAGAGAAGCCAGTGCTTGTGTGCATAAAGTTGGTTAGAGTAAAAGGCACTTGTTGACATGGTAATACTTTTACACCTCTCCAGAGTTCGGCTAAAGGCTTGCCTTGTTGGAAACCAAAAAGGAGGGGAGCACGAAAAAGAGTTGAGAAAAGAGAGCAGTTGGGGTGGGGGGCGGGGTAGTGTGGAACTGTCCAATATATCCTGTAAAGTTGGCCTAGGCAGTGAGGCTTGGAGGATTGGTCTCCATAAAAGACGGTGGTTTCTCCTTCCCTCAAGTCTCTCTTTCTCTCTCTCTCTCTCTCTCTCTCTCTCTCTCTCTCTCTCTCTCTCTCTCTCTCTCTCTCTCTCTCGCTCTCTGTCTCTCGCTCTCTGTCTCTTGCTGTGGCTCGTGCTCTTTCTCTCTCTTTCTCTCGCTCTGCTCTTGTCCCTCTCCTTTTTTTCCCTTTACGTCTCCACCCCTCCATCCTTCCCTCCCCCCACGACTGGAGTAGCATATGACAGTGAGACAGTGCCCTGCCAGCCCCTCTGGCAGAGTCATCATTCTTAGCAGCACTAAATCACTACCTCCACTAGCTAGACAAACATGTCACACTAGCAGAGAGAAAGGAGCAGAAAGAGGGATAAAACTGTAGAAGGAGCACGGGTGATACTGAGTGATGAAGGGAGCAAATAAAGGGCTTCAGTGGTGCACACAAATAAGCGAAAGCAGAGCATGTGTGTAACTGGGGTATCACTTCAAGCTTAACTGCCAACCTAGAGTTCATTAATGGTTGTTATTGAGGACTAGGGCCGGACTAGAGGCAGTGGACCATGGTCCAGAAAAGGATGATTTGAAAGGGTTTAATTTTCTCCTTTTATTCTGTATAATTTGTGCCTCATTTGGGGCTGCACAGTTAATCAAAACATTATTGAAATTGCAGTACTATACAGCAAAAGTGAAATATCTGAATGTTAGAAGCCGCAATTTTTTGATAAAGGTAAAAATGTGAGGCTAATGTTAGCTAGCATGCTCATGTTGATAGATACATTTTAAAAGCTCACCTCCAGCTCTTGCTGAAGCGCTGCATTTACGTTGTTCCCCACTCATCCAGACTTGTTTACTGCCTGCTTTTGTTTTTCTCTTTCTGCCGTGTGTTATTACAGCAAGTTGTTGCACCAGGCTAATCTCCATTTTCTGGATCTTATTCTATGTCTGCCTCTCCACAAGATAATGTGAGATGATACGTTGCTCCCTCTGGTAGGATAACCCTATTTGTAATGTGTGATGTGCCAGTATTTCAAAATATTTTAGATATTTTAGATATATAAAATAATTTAGGATTAGCAAGAAGCTTTCTATGGAGTTACTTCTGACTTGCACTTCCTAAGGTCCCCAGCAACGCACCTGCCTTGTATGAAGTAGATCAAGTGAAGCACAGACAGACAGGCGGACTCCTTGCTTCATAGTTGGGTAGACCTAGCCAAGATGTAAGCATGAAATTTAGAGCTGTTATCAACAGGTATTACATAACCCATTGAGGAGCAGTTCAGAGGCACACTTGTCAGTGTCTTCCAAAATAAACTCTTTGCGTCTGTAGGGATCCCATCGAACGTTGTCTCGGCTCATTGACTAAAATTGTCAAACCCTGCAACCTGTGTGGATGCCATTAGATGAACTAAGTGATTCAGGGTATTCAAGATCAGCCATCAGGTCCACTTGAGGGCTTATGTGTTTGTAGCATGCCAAAACACAGCCAAATACCCAATTTACCTGTGTGGGTGTGTCTGTGTGTATGTGTGTGGGTGTGTGGGTGCATGTATGTGTAAGTTTGCAAGTGCATGTGTGCATAGTTGGTGCTAATAGAATTCTGCTGTCCAGCTCACAGCTGTGTCCTGCTGATGAGTCCCAGGAGGCCTCAGCATATGTCTATGGTTACTATGTTGAGGCTCCAGCATGAAACCATGTGTAGATCATTACTCTCTCTCTCTCTCTCTCTCTCTCTCGCTCTCTCTCCCTCTCTCAATATCTTCCAGTTTTTCTTGCACCCCCCTCACTCACCCGCCCCTCTCTCCCATTTCCCCTTGCCTCTGCCAAGGCTCCAACTTGTGCCACTCTACACTCGTCCCAGGCTCTGCCTCTGTATCTCTTTAGCTGAGCCAAGTGGGTATTTCAATACAGAGATTTGCAGAGCTCCTCTTGCTGGCCTATGTTTAGAAATGGGCTTATATGATAGCTATAGTTATTGTGTGTTATTGCCGAGTCAGGGAATGGAAATGGTTTATTGTGCAGCAGGCAGAGAAAACACTGTGAGTGCTGGTAAGTTCACTTAGTGTATAATGGGTACTTCAACAGTTGGAAATGTGCTGTGTTAGAGGCCATAACTCTATAATACTAAAAAGAAATGAGATTCCATTTCATTGTTATCTTACACTAAACATTATGCAGTATTTTTACACACACATTTGTGCAGACGCACACAGTTCCTTTGGACAACAGGGAGACTGAGACGATGACTTTGTGGGAATAAAACCCACAAAGTACACAAATGTGTACTGTGTCTGGGGACATTCTGGTGAAGTCAAGGAGTTATTAAGTTTGACTAGTGCCTCTGACAGTGGTTCAGAAAAAAACCTCACGAACGAACAACAAATAATACAGAGATTGGTTGAATTTTCTGTAATTTTTCAAATCAAACTAAATCAAATTTATTTATATATCCCAAAATCACAATCACACTACCTCAGTGGACCTTACATCTGTACAGTGAACAACATCCTCTGTCTTTAGGCCCTCAATTTGAGTGACGAAAAACTTGCCATGTTAATGGAAAAAAAAAAAAGCGTTTTGATTTTTTCTTTGCAAGTAGTGCTCCAAAAATTAGCAAATTTAATTTGATAAATCCGGTAAATGAAAATGAGACCACCTATTGTCATGATCGAGTTATAGTTTAAGTAATTTTAAGCAAAAATGTCAAACATTTGCTGGTTCCAGCAACTTAAATCCAAGTGATTTGACATGAAAATAATTGGCAGTTTAATTGATAATAAGAAGAATCATTAATAGTAACCTTAATGGCAAGTGCAAATCACAATCAATATTTTGTATAGAGTTGCATTTAGACCTGAAGCTTGTATCATGGTGTTCAACACCTCCCAGGTGATATGTGAGTGTTCTGTGTGTGTGTGTGTGTGTGTGTGTGCGTGTGCGTGTGCACGTGTGCGTGTGTGTGTATCTGTGTGTATCTGTGTGTGAAGCTGAGACTACACTGTGTCATGGAACATTTGAAAGCAGCTCGGAGACCTCATTTGCTTTGATAGTATGTAACCTGATACAGCTGAGTCAGCTTTATTACAAAGTACATTGCATTAGATGCTCCTCATTTTCCTCCCAAAAGAGCATGTTGATAATTTACCTTGGCAGTTGTCTGTGAAAAATGAAAAATGATTTATCATCAAGTACTTGCAATACATAGGTGGTTGGCAGTTGAGAAACAATGTAAATCATGGTTGAATGTAGAAATTATTAACAGGTAGTTTACTTTATTGTAACATCTTCATCTCTAGGAAAGGTGTTGTGATTTGGAACATGTAGTCCCTTCTAGGGGCCCGTTCTCAGCCACACATAGGTCTGACCTATCCTGGACTTGGGCCCAGCTTGTCCTTATCCTAATAGTAACCCCATCCCCCATGGAGGGGTCAGTGCAAGCTGACATTTACAAGGCCTCCTAATCTCCTGAGAGATTGATGAACCCTCATCCAAAACCACCTCCTATTTCCTCAAAACAAACATCTTGTTTTTAGTTTCACTCTCAAACACTTCTCACAGAGACAAACTTTTGTTTTGAAGAGTAGATTTGTTGCAGCATTTTCATACACGTGATGTGTATGTATGTATATATGTATGTCTGTTCATGGCTAGATGCTTGCCTGTATATGTCCAGTGTCCAATACACTCGGACACGCGTGTTGTGTTTATTATGTGCAGGGAGTTACACTCTGTACCTACACTGCCAGGTCCTGTCCTGCACACAGACACACAGGCAAACTGAAGCCAGCTGGCTTTGCAGCGAGTCTGCCATCTGTTCTGATTTATGTAAGACTGTTAACCCTGGACTAGGTTGGCCCCCACTAGCCCACTAGCATAGTGATAAACTAATAGAGAAGGGGCTTTTTGTGGTTGTATTTGTTATGTAATCAGGAGATTAACAAATACTTTTACTACTTTGAGTGAATTTAGTATTTTTTGCCTAAAACAGCTCTTAACTAACAGTGATGACACAGACAGTGTTGAAAGTACACAAACATCATACTTGAGTCAAAAAGTTATACTGTCATAAAATAGTACTTTGGTAAAGTGAAATTCACCAATATAAATACTACTTGAGTAAAAGTTGCTGACAAGCATCAATGTAATATTCTTGCAATAATTGTACTTAAAGAAGCGATATGTAGTTTTGGGCAAGAAATTTTAATCAGAAGCATAAGCTCTTCATTGACTGTTGCCTAGACAAACAAAATGAACAACCTCTCTTTTTTTTCATTACTGAATAAACAAACTGACCTTAAAGGACAACACACCTTCATACTGTTTTACTTTGTTTGTATGTGGCGGACCCTGCCAACTTTCTAGCCTCAAACGGTGTTCTGTGGACCTTATTTTCCTTTTGAGAGCAGCTTGTTTATTTAGTAATGAAAAAAAAAATTACTTAGTTTGTATTATTACCTTATTGATATTGTGAGTTAAAATCCTTAGTTAGCATCTCCATTTCAAAGGAAATAGTGCCCCTTTAAGTATCAAAAGTACATGTTAAAGTAAGTGTATATGTTTAATTATATGTATCTGGCAGATTATTGGATACGATTATCAGCATTTTTCTCATGACTAGAATAAGTTTTTCTTTTATCAGACTGCAGATGAAATAAATACATTTAAAAATATGTCACTTTTGCTCTGATGCAGCAATCTGCAAAGTAATTGGTAACTAAATTTTTCAAACAGATGTTGTGGAGTAAAAAGTAGTAAGGAATATTTACCTCCAAAATCATGGAGTGTGGAAGTATTAGATAGATAGATAGATAGATAGATAGATAGATAGATAGATAGATAGATAGATAGATAGATAGATAGATAGATAGATACTTTATTGATCCCGGAGGAAATTCAAGCATCCAATAGCAGTGACAAACATTGAACATACATGCAATATCAAAGAAACAGTAGAAATAAAAATATGGAATAAAATAAAAAATGTTTTGTACAACTGCATAAAAATATAAAGTGATATTAAAAATGTAAAGTGACAAGAGTATTCAGGGGACAGGGGACGTGTACAATTAAATTAAATTGGGCTATAAAAGATGAGTGCTTTTTGAGTGCATTTGTCCATTGTCTATTGTGCTTCCTGACATCACTGTGAGCTGTTGTACA
>JARJLU010019959.1:0-29641 GCA_030272975.1 Sparidentex hasta | reverse complement strand
TTTTGAAAGCAGGCTGAATATAGCTCCGATGTCATTTTTCGAGTGATTTAAGAGGGCCGTATCTGTTTATTTTCACATCAGAATGCTCTGAAATGATTCGGGGTACATTATAAGGTTGTCTGCTGTCAAGACTGATGTCAGGTGGCAGTGATGACGTTGCCACTCTCAGCTGGTTGTCCAGGTTTGGGTCAGTCAGTCCTGAGCGGAGTCAGTTATGAAAAGAAAAACTGGAAATCTCTTGCAGAATCCTTCAATGATTTTCCAGTGTCTTGTGCCATGTCAGTCTGAGACGGTTCTCTGAGATAAACTGACACTTTAGAACAGCTCGATTTTTTTCTGCCGTGCACAGCTCCAAGAATTCACCTTCGGCAGGTTTCAGCTTCTTAGCAATTATCTCACGCACAGCGACGAAGCTAGCCTGTGTCACGTCGTCCTGGTCTGCTCGTGGTTTGGATAAAACTGCTTGCTGGTCAATCAAACTCGGAGAGTGGCAATTTATCCAAGCGCACTTGTCCTTTCAACGCATCCAGTTTTGCATGTTTCGGGCTATAATGACGCTCAAGGTTTGAGTTTTCATTACTGCCAAAGCGTCCCCACAAACCAGGCACACGGACTTGCCTTTCACTGTCACAAAGAAGAATTCATCCGTCTATTTATCCTTGAAAGAGCGGCACTCCGCACCGACTTTTCTTTTCTTACTCGCCATCTCCCGTTTTAGCAAACACTACTCTCGTTGTTGTCACCTGTCAATCACTGAGGACATGACACGATGAGATGACACGCGATGACAGTTACACTGATGTTGTGTTCAATGACCTTGATCATGGCCCGGAAAGTCAGACACCCGCCCCGGGGGCATTTAATTGCACATTTGAAATAATTTTTCCTGAATTAATTTTTTGTGAATGTATTTATGGATTTCCTCGCGGGCTGGACCAAACTGTCTCGCGGGCCGTATACGACCCAGAGGCCAGAGGTTCCCCACCCCTGCTGTATATGCTTCAAAATGTGCTAAAATCACAGACATGTTTGCTGGAGGGGCTGCTGTAGCCTCCATGTCCTCTAAGACAGCAATGAACCAGTAACAGCAAGTTGAGGGTGAAGACAGCAGCAGCGGGCAGGAAAGGCGCAGCCAGAGATGCAGGCTGACTGACAGGACAGTGTACAACCAGTAAGCGGGTAGTAACGTTAAGATAATACAGGGTCTGTGAGGTGATGGAGGGAACCTCACAAACCCGACCAGGCCCATGGGCACGGACCAAGTTTACCCGGGGGGCAGCACCTTATTCTGATAAAATAGCAAATTAAGTGTTGTGATGTGCAGCATTTTAGGCTCCATCATAGCATTTTAGATATTTAGGCTAAAAGTGAAAGGCTGCATAGTAGTTTGAATTTGTTGCAACCCTCTGTGCTGTGGTTAAACATGTTTTTAAAAAATGATTTTAAAACTGCTAAATGATAAGTAAAAGCTTTGCAATTTAAGCATTACTAAAATAAGTGTAATAAAAAAAGGATAAAAGTATTATTAGCAAAAGGTATGCCCACACTGAAAAAGAGTAGGACAGTGTCAAATGTTTTTAAGACATAGTTGCTTTGCATGAGTTCATAAAGCAGCCTGTCTTTAGCCTGATATAACAATGTTATAGCTATTTAAAGGAGGGAACCCCTTTTAATCTGAAGAATTAGAATTGAGCTGCTATTTCAGGGAAATTCAGAAAAATACATATTTGAGATGATTTCAATAAAAAAAGGATAAAAGAATGAATTGAACTACACAGAGCAGACGGTGGAGTGGTAGAGTTAACAAAAGATGCTAAACTTCTGAGATTTAGGATGTTGATGATTATTTTATTTCTTATGTAAAAATACAATCACTTCCACTTAACTGTTATCATTCTGCTAGTTTATTAATTATCAGTATCAGAACTATTAAAGCAGTCTCGGTTGACACCCATTATTTACTTATCCAATGTCAATTTCATTATTCATATTATCTGTTTAGGGCTGCACAGTGGCCCAGTGGTTAGCACTGCTGCCTCACAGCTAGAAGATCCCCAGTTCGCGTCCCGGTTGGGACGCCTGGGATCTTTCTGTGTGGAGTGTTGCATGTTCTCCCTGTGCATGCGTGGGTCTTCACCGGGTACTCCGGCTTCCTCCCACAGTCCAAAAACATACTGAGGTTAATTGATTATTCTAAATTGTCCGTAGGTGTGAATGAGAGTGTGCCTGGTTGTTTGTCTCTATGTGTAGCCCTGTGATAGACTGGCGACCTGTCCAGGGTGTCCCCTGCCTTCGCCCTAAGTCAGCTGGGATAGGCTCCAGCCCCCCCGCGACCCTACAGAGGATTAAGCGGCGTACATATAATGTACAGATAATGGATGGATATTATCTGTTTATTTATGGTTGAAAGCATACCACTAGGGGTAGGCCAGTTATCGTGCCTTTCTTTCAGCGTTTTTTTTTTTTTGTTAGTTTTTTTCCGATTACCTGTGATATACTTTTGTCAAGTTTACGTTTCAGACACACTCCCATCCACAGCACTATCTGATAACATGTAATAGTTAATATCCTATAAACACTTAGTAATGCAAATCTGCAAAGTAACTACTAACTAAGGTTGTCAAATAAATGCTGTAGAGTGAAAGTATTAAAGTGCAGAAAATGGAAATACCCAGACAGATATTTTTTCCTGGCGTGATAACATCCATGAGACAGGGAGATCAGTGCCCAAATCTCTTGCAAACACCCCTTTAATTCACTATGATCCTATCACAGCCACCACTGTGAAGACAGGTTCCTTGAAGGTTATGA
The DNA here is from genome assembly GCA_030272975.1 of Sparidentex hasta. Classification (NCBI taxonomy): domain Eukaryota; kingdom Metazoa; phylum Chordata; class Actinopteri; order Spariformes; family Sparidae; genus Sparidentex; species Sparidentex hasta. The sequence goes on along the minus strand of JARJLU010019959.1, from coordinate 26,830 downwards.
CACATAAAGCACCATGTTAGGCCAATGTCACTGGTTTGATTCTGACTGACAACCTCTGGAGCCTCCATGGATGTCACTTATTTGCTAAATTGTATTGTGGATAATGTAGGTGCCAGGTTTTGAAAAGCAGTCCTCTGATCTTACATTGCATAAGCAAATTATCCAAATTTATGCAGCAGACCAAGAGATATTGCCTTTTTTATCCCACACATTCTTCCTTCTTTTCAAAACCCGGTGCCTACATTACCCAGCATGTAGCTTCTTCTAGTGCCACAAAAGGCTTTTAACTACTATTTTTTCCGCAAAAGCAGTAGTCCTCTCAAAGACTTAACAAACTTAATAATATTAAGATGGTTAAAGTTTGACTAAGTTTATTAAATTTGACTGCTGATGCTTTACATATTGTAAAACATAAGCAATCAAATGTACAAGTCAGAGTGTAACCTGACTGGGAGGCAGTTTAAGTTTGTTTAATGTGCAAATGTGTCTGACATTAATTATAAGGAACATTTTTCAGTCTGCCTGCTTGTTAATGAACATCTTAACTGCTTATGTGTGTATTTTCACTCCATCAATCAGTAAATAACTGGGTGGCTTGGTTGCGTCCTGCAACACTGACACTGCCGAGCAGTAGAAGCAGTGACAACAGCTCACCAAACTAGTCATACAGTACTGTGTAGATGTACTTACACACATTAGTGTTTTGATCTTAATGCTAACATGCTAACCCATGGCAAGTGTATTCCATGCTCACCATTTTAGTTTAGCATGCTCGAAACTAAACCCTAAGAACAGCCTAGGCTTATGGGAAAGCATATATAAAGCTGTGTAAAAGGGAGACTCCCTTAAAACATATTATTATTATTATTATTATTATTATTATTATTATTATTATTATTATTGTTGTTGTTGTTGTTGTTGTTGTTATTATTATTATCCGGGCAGGAGTGGAACTCTTTTTCAGCCCACGACCTTCATGGCTTGGACAGGCCCACTTTAGTTCAAAACCTATCGTACTGCAGACCAGTGCTTTAAGCGGAAAAAGTAAGTGCCGGTACTTCCCTTATACAACTGTTGCCAGGTAAATTAGGCAGTGGGCGGTCGGTTCCAGCTGATCTTTAAGTGATATATTCAAATACTAGAACATGATGCTGATTTTTAAAAAGAAAATAGTTTTATTGAACTTTCAACTTTCCAGACAAATTATGTTTGTTCACTTGCATGTGGCCCAAGGGAGGTCTTCAGTGGGGCAGTCCTCAAGTAGCATACAGGCTGATGCACAAGGTAACTAACTGGCACCTACCATTCCCTGTGGACACACACATCAAAGACAGACATGGATAAGAGATGGAGAGCAGACACAGAGAAAATTGGAGAAGCCATGTGGTTGACAAGTAAACTGATTAAATGACATACTCCTGTGTTTGATTCTATCATAACAAAACAGTAGATAATGACAGTCTATTATTTTAGACCTAAATATATATTTGATTGCAGTGTAACTTAAATGGGCAAATACACAGATTTAGGAGGACCCACAACATTGATATTATTGATGAATAAGATCTTCATATACTTACACAAATACAAACAAAGGAAAGGAGGTTGATGTACAAGGCATCTGGTACTGAACATAATCTGTGGACACACACATCAAAGACAGACATGGATAAGAGATGCAGAACGGACATGAAGAAAATTGGAGAAGCTATGCAGTTGACAAGTAAATCAATTAAAGGCATACTCCATCTTTTTTTCCCCAGACAAAACTACTATGTTTTTTTGAAGCAGAATTCATGGCAATGTTGCTGTTCTGGATGGCGTTATATTGTACAGATCTGTCAGAAGAAGTGGAATATGAGTATGTAAGACAATTATGATTACATTTCAACCTACTCAAAAAAGGCTCCGGCAGGTCTTGGGGTCATCTTTGCTCTAATGGCTTAGAGCTTCACATTCCCTCTCATCTGCGCTTCGTCTCCCCTGCGCCAGCCGGGACAGAGAGGGTCGGTTCGGCCCCACTGACCAGCGTCACCAGACTCTTCAGATATCCAGACTTTACCTGGTGACAGTCCCTGTAACTGTATATAACTAAGTGGACACTGCAGAGACGGGTGTTGGTGGTGATTTTTAACTCTCCACAGTAATAACTCCTTTTGACAAAATCGATCCACCGTTTCCTTACGTTGTCCTCCTTAGGAAACTTAAATAAGCTAACAGCGTTGTTACTCTGCACACTGTGGCATCCAGGAAAGATGCAGCAGTGATGTGGAGGAGACATGACTGTTAAGCTGACTGGTTGACTGGTTAGCTAGCTGCAAATTATTCTAAGAGATGCTATCCAAGACTGGAAAGCCAGCAGAAAAACCACAAAGCTAATGCGCTGTGTGTATTTATACGGCTTCCGCAGCAGGATCGGGTTTATGCAAATCATGGCCGTGTTGCATAAAGCGGCCATGATTTGCATGATTTTCTGACCCGCCCATTAAATCCTGAACACAGAAATCCTGAAACAGTTTGTGAGCCTAGCTCCAAAATTAAATTCTTAATGGCTGAATGCTTTTTACATGTTTAAAAGAAATACATTTATGACCTTTTTAATGTGTTTAGAAGAAAATGGCTAGCACCCAGCTAGCAGTAACGTTGCAAAATTAACGCCTGTCTGTCCTCCTGTGTCATCCTCACTGTCACCGGTCTGGGTTCTCTTTTGGCCCTTTTGGAGCCACGCCACCCTAAACCATCTCACTCAAACAAGCAGCAAATCAAACTGGTTTCAACTGGCGTTGATGTTGACATTCAGCGTCCGCAAGATCTCTTCTTCTTCACGTGACGTCCTTTCCGGCACACTCAACTCACAAGACCTCCTCTCGTGAGGGGCAGGAGTGCTGTGGCGTACCAGTGCACACTGGATAATGTACTATAGCCATAGGAGTATGAGTATCACGAATCACAAAGAGAGAAATAGAGCAGGACAGGGTACTATGAGCTCATGAGACGTCCCGGTACGCCAAGCCCGGTACGCCAGAGGCTTAAATGGAGAAGTGCCGGTACTCCGTACCCTTGCGTACTGGCCCACTTAAAGCACTGCCGTAGACGCGTAATTATAGCCTCTCAATGACTTACCCTTAAGTCTGCCATAGTGCACTACTCTCAACAACAATAACATGATTTCCAAGTCAGTGTAAATAAGTATATCTTTATTTGTACTTTTTGTCTTACACGTATCTTTCACCACCATGTACTCCTTACTGAATGTGTATAAATCAGGATGGACTCAAGGCTCAAATGTAGTTATATAATTAATTATTGATGTTGAAACTGCAGTGATGTGCTCAACTTTTGTCATCCTCAGAGAACTCCACTGATGTGATCAGCCTCACAGGCTATTCTGTAAGCTCTCAGCAAAACATACAAATATGTTGGCAGACAGCCATCAGAACCAGACAGGGAGCCAATGAAAGTTGGCTGGGATAGTATGCAGATCTGTCTATATACTGCTGTTTGTCTGCTTTTGCCTGATCTTCCTCATTCCTTTAGGTTGTGTTCTTGTCATGACAGACCATAATCATGGCATGTCAGAGATCCACTTATTGCCAAAAAAAACCACAAAACACTAAAGGCTTGTCATACACTGTAACAACATATACCATTCTAACACAAAAGGACATACAAAAATCATTGACCTAAAGTGTTCCATAAAGAATTCAAGAGTTTATTAAAGTAAGCGAGTGTGACATAAATGCATTCCATTGGACATCCCTGAGAGAGGCATTATCTCCAAATTAATGCCACTGCATAAGCATCGCTCTGCATAGTAATGAATGAAACCCATGTTTCACCATATGTATAAACATACACACAAAGACACACACACGCACACACAGAGTTTTATGATATGCTTAAAAGTGCTTCTGCTTAAAAAAAAAAAGTGGCAATAGCATTTGCTTGGCAGAATGACAAGTAACTATAAACGAGGACCATTCCAAAGAGTTAACATCAACCATATAATAACAACAATTAATGACAATCAGTCTGACAAACCACAGTACTATGATCAAATGGTTGTGTTTTCTGATCTGGCTGTTTCTTTCAATGGTGTTTTGTCCTCTAGTATGTGATAATGTATTTTCACCCCACCACTCTAGCAGAAAAAAACATTCCATCAATCTTCTGTGCAGTGGGAGGGAACAAGCCTGCACAGGATGTTTAGTCATTACATTAAGACAGAGGCATTACAACATTTTACACCTCCATAACCCTGACTGACCCGGTTCGAAATTCAAAATTGGGAACTCTGGAAAAAAACCGGGTCATTTCAGTCTGTGTGAACTGAACCTTTACGTAGTTGTTTTGAAGTGTGAACTTGCACAACACTCCAGGCAGGTAGCTGAAGGAATGGTTGCACCCTGCTGCCACTGATTCAAGATACAGAGCACTGACGTTGCTGTGGTAGCAATTGCAGCATTGTAACATGCTCACAACAAAAATGCTTAAATCAAGATTTTTACTTTTAGTGTTTATTATGTTTATCTTTCTTTAGCATTTGTTCATTTGAACTTAACACAGTACAGCCAAGGCTAACAGTAATGTAATGTCATTTGCAGATAATTAGTGATAAATCAGTATTTGACAGATACAAAAAAAACACCAATGTGAAAAGTATAATTAGAAAATATGTATCTTATCTTACCAATATGTATTTTATGCTGAAGTGCAGCCTGTATTTAAAACTGCATGATATATGTTTTGCAAAAGTGGACCAAGCCAGCTCAAAGTTTTTGAAGACTGTTCTTTCTGTTAATGCTCCACTGGTTTTCCAGCGTTGTGGCCAATAATGAAAAATCATTTGAAATATTGACATTCTCTTGATTAAATTCTGGCCATGCTGTGTGAATTTAGAAGAATTTAGAGAAACACAGACAATTATCAGTGCAGAACATGTTGACAAAATATCTCTGCCAAAACAAACTAAGCAATGGCCAGAACAAACCATAGAGGTTGCTTATTAGCATATTTTGGAATAAAGTAGAAGCTGTAGTATGAATGTGCATAAACATGTAGCTTGATTCCATGTAAACTGCTGCATCACACCCTCCACCAATAAACTGACAAATGCACATAGAGTGTCTCCCCTTAAGATTGTCAGAAGTGTGACCCACATTAAACCAACATTCTCCATTTTACAGTTCCGTGAACTTCTCCTGCACCATCACCTTGCTGTAGGTGGGCACTGTGCTCACAGTGGTTGCAGATGAGCCCAATAAGCCGCTCTGTGAGCCAGCAGATGTGCGGCCCTTGCTGTAAAGAACATTTTGAGAGCCAGAGCTGTCGCTGCTCTTGGAAAGACCCCCTGCCTCCTGGACCAGCTGCCCTCCACTGCTTAGTGGCCCTCCAACCACCAGGACTCTCTGAGATCCTGAAAGTCCTCCTGATTGTAGAGTGCCCCCTTGCAGAAGGGAGGTCTGGCTCCCCTTCAGCACTTTCACTGACCCTGCAGGGACCTTGCCCTCCATGACCATCATTGTCTGAGAGCCAGAGAGGTTGCCAGCGTGGATGAGGTTGGCACCACCCCCCTCGACCCCACTCCTCTCCACCAGGACCATGCTGGGACCCTGGGCTTGTCCAGTGGACATCACTGGCTGTCCCTGAATTACCATGCCTTGGGCAGGACCACTCTGAGTGCTGTTAACCAGTACCATGCCCTGCAGGTTGGTGGTCGGTGCCTCAGCCAGCAGCATGGTGTTCTGAACCTGTGGCTGGACTACGTAGTGCATTGGCTGCATCACAGGGGCGGTGGTGTAGTAGACAGGCTGTTGCTGCTGCAGCAGGAGCATCTGGCCCTGATTTACCATCCCTTGTCTCATCGTAGCTGTGTTTCCCTTCACCACCTGAGAACTCTGAGATGTCTCCCTGACCACATTCTGAACTGTTTTGGGGATGGCTGGCTGCAGCTGAGGTGGAGGAGGCAGCTGCTGGGGTGGAGGGGGGAGCTGCTGGGTAGTCTCCACACTTGATACTGAGCTCTTGGTATTAACAGAAGGAGTGGGTAGTGGAGTGAACGCTTGTTTGACTTCTGTTGAGATCTTCTTGCCGCCACACACCTCAGCCAGGGTCTTGAACTTTGGCCCGAGGTCATCGAGGAACTGCAGATCAGTGTCAGACTCCAGGAGGCTGCAGCAGCCCACTGAGCCAGCAGAGGAGCCCTGACCCTCGAAGTCATAGACCAACAGACCGTCCTTTACTCCTTGGTTCTCACTGCCACTGTTCACCTTCTGTTGAAAGAGCAAAAGAAATCAGCACTGAGGTTAGCTTTTTGAGCACAGACTTTCAAAATTTCAATTTCATTATTATTTGGTAGAAATACCAAAGCCCTTGTGTGTTCATATACTGTAACCTCACACAGTTATGTCTTTCATCAGATGTGCATTTGAGGTAGTTAGCAGAGAGAGCTCTTTAAAAAAGGTTATCAGATGTAAAGGCTAAACTTTTTTAACTACTAGGACATTCAAAATGTTTTTGAATTTGTAGTTGAGCTCGCGCCAGCTATACCTTTTTTATCCAGTTAGATTTGTTTTCTGTGAGAGCCCTGAGAGGAAGCTAGCTTCAGAATTCAGAACAATTGTCCTGGGCCTTTTCCCAACATTTGAAAATTATCAACATAAATGTGTCAAGGGTGAGAAAGGCCTACTGTGGGTCACTGAAGACAACTTGTAGAAATACTAAAATGATTCCTCACCTGGAAATAGTACTGTCTCAGGAAGTGGTCTGGCAGAGCCATGCCGTCATACAGTCCTCCACCTACTCCTGATTCTCTACTCTCAAACTCAGAGTGGAAGCCACTGCCACTTATCTGGTTCATCCTCCCCATTGTCCCTTCTCTGTGGACACCAGAAAAGCCTTCTGGGTAGATCGCCCCATTCATCCCATCCATGGAAGTGACTGATTTCTGGTAATCAAAAGCTGCCATGGGTGCCGTTGCTGAAGTTCTGTTAGCCATTCCCATCTCCAACATCTGTCCATCCATTTGTGTTGGCATGGTCATTAGCGGCACCTCCTATCACGGGCCAGTAATCAAAATGATAGACAAGAGTACAGTTATTCTGCTGCCTAGCAGTCAAACATCACATCATGCAGCTTTTAAACAGACATCATCTCAATAGCAGGTGACCAGTACGTATGGAAACATTCCTGCCCTCAATAGTGGTATCATGTGTTTTTAAGATAAATATTGTATGTTAGTCTTACCGTATTATCTCCCTGGCCCTCAGTGCGGTAGTTAATGAGGTGTGATTTGGTGTCAAAAGGCATCTCAGTAAAGTTTCCTGGCAGTCCCGCAGCCCCGCCACAATTACAGAAAAGCAGCAGCAGAGGAATGACTGTAAAAACAACAATGGCAAAGTTTTAGTCTAACTTGAAAGCTGTGATGTGGGGACTGCAGTGGTGGTGGTGTCCTCCAAAAAAGGAGGGGCAGTTTCCATTTCCTTGGCTAATTATGTCTTTTCTTGTGTTTAACAACTACGTTGTTCTTTACAAGCAACCCATGTTGTTTCAGTAACTCTTCTGGTATACCTAGCATGCTGTAATGCATCTGATATTTTCTTATTGTCTGACTGTCTGGCCTCTTCGGTGTGGCGGCATATTTGGCCGTTTGCTACCTGCTGTTCGGACTCACAATTACATCTAACACTAAAGAGAACTCAGAATTAACTCTGATTGATTTTCCCATCACAACTGCTCAGAGCTAGTTCCTTGTGGCTGTTGGACTAATTTAAAGGATCTGAAAACTTATTTTCTCATCCAATCAAGATAAAAAACACTGCTTTGTGCCAAAGTTACAGCAGTTGTGGTCATTAAGCCTTGATGAAGAATTCTTTTTAGTGTTAATAATAATTATCAATAATAATTAATTATTCTATTTAATCGACCCCAGTTTTAGAAAGTTATAGAGAAATATTCCAGATTCAAAACCAGGTTGTCATGAGGTTTCAGTGCCCGGGTATAATTCCTTATCTCTATTATTTAATAGACTTCAATTGGCTTCACATTCATTTCATAACATCTGATGTATAAAGAATATTTTTTAAATGTACTGGTGCCCCACATATCAATCTTTAATTAACTTAAACTGGATTTAACCTACCTCAACTTTCGCAATCCCTTTCGATTGTCTTGAATATAACAAAGGTGTTGATAACACAACTCCTCATTATAACATTAGAGCATCACATTATACTTACGCAGTAAGAGCAGCAGGCCTAGTATTAGCAGCCCAATGCCTGCAGGTCCTAATTCTGCTCCTTTGCTGGGCTGACCATTGGCGCCTCGTTTTCCACATGACACTCCATCCTCACAGGTACAAACTTGGATATTCACTTTTTGTGGTTCAGGACAGGCCTTTCCCTGCTCATCCTTCACCAAAAATTCCACTTCATAAACGCCAGGCCACATTGACTCCTGAGCCCTTAGGATGGCTGCCGTTTCTGCCGGCAATAAGGAAACACGTGAAAAGTGTACAAAACATCTTTGTTTCATTATCAAATCAACAGTCATCTAGAAAAAGGAATCAAGCTTAAATTAGCCTTTTTCCACATCCTACTTAAAAACAAGGTTTGAAACATTCTGTTGATGGGGGTTGCAAGTTTTACGTCTTCTGATACAGCTACTACAAATAATCTGTTGAACCAAACAACCTTGCTCTATTTTTGATGTTTTCTGCTTTAAAGACTAAAGATGGTGAAATTCCTTCCCGAAGATTTTTTCTATTTTTCATTAAAGACCATTACAATGAATTGGCAGCTGTAAGATTAGCTTTGGTTTCAGGGGAGACCAGAGTGGTGTTTTGAGACTCATGAAGTGTTGTGATGTGCCCATATGCATGATAGTTCATCGTTCTTTATGTTAATATGTATTCTAACATCAGGGCTGCCAACTTTTCAGTTTAGTTTGGAGTGTGATTCGTGTATCAGTGAAGTTGTTGCATTTAGGCATTCTTCAGCATTACCAACCGTAGGATCTGGCTCATAAAAGCTATGTCAAGTCAATAATCAAGGTCGATAATTAACAAGTTTGATTGCTCAGCATACCTGCCAACCTTCAGACATCATGTCCTAAATCAGTTTCATTATTTAGAGCTTTGTTAATTTCATGATTTTTCCATTGTATATGAATACACATACTAATATAATAAGCCCTTATTTGGAATCGCTTGAAAGTTTCAGAGAGTGACAGAGGCAACCCCCATAACCATAGTAACTCACTGTCACTCCTGCCTGTCGGCATGCACTGCAATGCAGAGGCTTAGTATGTCAGACTTTTTCTGTTCAAAGTATTCTGTCAGTCCCCAAGCCTGCTGCTGATCCGCTAGTCTTAAATGCTTAATGTTCCAGTCAAAACAATCTTAATGCTTGTGAATTTACTATGCATTTGTAAAGCATAAAGCACTTTTGTAGAATTGAGAAAATGATTTCACTTCGGCAACTCTTAGTTGTATAAAAGTGACCATTAATACGGATTAATATTTTAATATTCTAATTAGTATTTGTACATTTGATCAACCATAACTAAATAATTGTCAGTGTTCTCCTCACCATTGAGATGTTCCACCTGCCATTTGCCCTTCGTGCCCTCTGGGACAATGGTAAAGTCAAAAGGTGCTCCATTAGGGAAACTATCCTCATCTTTTGCATTCACAATAACAGCATCTTTCGTAGTACACATGGACTGGAAGTCACTGGTTAGGGTGGGGCAGTGGTCGTTAAAATCTTCCACCTGGATGGCTATGGTGCCAGTTGATGTCTTTCCATTCATATCTGAATTGGGAAAAAAAAGAAAAGAAATAAGAACATATAATTGAACATTTCCTTTTTTCAGAGACAACTACATAGCCAAGAATTTCATCCCGGATATGAAGGAAAATAGGTGTACGCAATTGTTTGGCCAGCTAGTGGTGGGAACTAATGGTGCTCTAAGTCTTTTTTTCTATTTTTTTTCTATGTTCCATTATTTACATAATTTTGGCTGTTGTACTGTTTTACAGTGTGTGACTACTCACCACAAAGAGCAAGTGTACTAACTGCACCAGCTAGCACTGATGTTAGCATTAGTATTTAATGACTTTACATAAGATTCATGGATTGCTCTAGAGCCAGAACAGTGAATTTTGGCATAGACAATAAAATGAACTGTCAGAATTGCTGTTTTAATGCCAGTGTTTACTGTATCAGTATCAGGTTTTTTTTTCACTTAATTTTTTTTATTTTCTGTGCCAAAATAAATAAATAATAATAATACATTATTCTATATCTATGTTCCCAAAAGATACAACGTTCTAGTACTCTATGGCTATATCCCATGGTCTTTAGCAGGGGTCCTTTACCTCAAGGGGATACTGCAGACCTGCTGCAAAATTATTGATGATAATATTTTAAAGTTTAACATTTTTCAAATAAAAACTGATTTGTATGAAAATACACATTATACACATATAGGTGAAAAAATAAAAATTAACTCAACATTAATCATAGTCTACGCATGATTCCTTGTAATTCATGTGAGCAACTTATAACCATGCTAAGCATACTAAATAACTGTGGTATATATCCATAACACTGAACAGATCAGTTAACTAAATACTATTGAAACAGATGCCGTCTCTGCATCATGGTAGGTGCGCTGTGTATTTTCCTACTTTTTTGTCCTTTGCCCATCACACCTATGTTTTATACTATACATTTAGCGGGGGGTCCCTTCTCTGTCTCTCTATCAACTAAGGGGCCTTTGGCTTGAAAATCACTGAGGACCTTCTCTAGACTAAAGCCATCCTTTTGCCAAACATTCTTTTTTTAGTTCCAATATTGACAAGACTTTAAAAACAGCAAGCATTTTCAGTTTTTGTTTCATCTATCACTTGAAACAAAACATTAGGTAAACACTGCAGAGTTAAGATTCAAACTTTGAGTTTAAGTAATTGTTACAGCTACTTCACTAAGATTACTAGTTTGACATCAAACAAACAACAAAACAGCTTGAGCTGGAGCAGACGCATGGGTGAAGAGTGTACCTTCTGGAATACTCAACACATGAGCATAATAGGTCCCATTGACCAGGAATGGAGATTCTCTGTCGGGCTTCTTGTTTAGTTTGATCTCAGCTGTCTTTGGATCGATAGTTAGCCAGTTGTCAGGGTCTGAGCCCTTGGCATACCTGCAGCAGAAATAAGTGGTGTCAGTTATTATCACTGAGGAATAAAATTAAGATGACATTGTGGTTTTAACTTTAGAGGCTTTCTTGTGTATATGTCTGAGTAAGCACTGACCTGACATTCTCAGCTGGTTTCCCAGTGTCTCCATCTATTGCAGGGTAGTGGGCAATAACCTTAGTTAAGTCGATTTCGTCACCCTCTGAGATGGGAATAGATTTGACTTTGGGGTCAAAAGCTGCCCCCTCTGGCTGATTCTTTACTTTGATGTTGATTGGATAGGTTTTAAATGTGCTTTGCCATGTTGATCCTCCAGACCAACCTCCAGCACCAGTGGCACCACCTGCTCCGCCTCCCCCACCTGCTCCGCCTCCCCCACCTGCTCCGCCTCCCCCACCTGCTCCGCCCCCTCCCCCAGCAGCCGTTGGTCCGCCTGCTCCCCCTCCGAAACTTATACCAGCTCCAACACTTCCCCCAGATCCACTATATGGTGGAGCCTTGTTTCTCACAACTATTCCTAGGTCAAGGTCCTTCACGTCCTCATAATCCACAGCCTGTGAAATGGCATACACAAACACAATAGACAAAGTTCATTAATATAACTTATAAGAGATGTCAACATTTGTCAATACAGACACACTGCATTGAATAAAACAAGGACTGAACTGCAGATGTTGTCATGTCATTGTCCACAAACACTTTATCCCTTTTATGGGGTCGCAGGGTTTTTTTTGGTGGATACAATTCCAGCTGTCTCCAGGCGAGGGCAGGGTATTCCCTGGACAAGTCCCCAACTCATCGAAGGGCCCTTACTGACGACAGAGTCTGCCATGCAAGGTGCACATCAGGAGCAATTTGGGGTTCAGTATCTTGCTCAATGACATTTTGACTTGCAGCAAGGGTCAACCCGGAACCAGGATTTGAGCCAGCAACCTTCCGATCACTAGCTGACCTGCTCTACCCGCTGAGCTACAGCCACCCCCACTGCAGATGCTGTGTATTGGTTAAATCTGTGTTGTTAATTTTGATTCAATATGGGATATAAACCACGCTTTGTGTTGAACATTTTGAGACAGATAAAACTCAAAGGCAGGCTAAAAAACTGCAAAGTTAGCACCCTTCAAAGCATTGGCATATCCTCAGAGATAATTTCATTTTAATGTGGTGGAAGAGTTATTTTACAATCATAATCCCAGGTGCTATTTTTTTTGGCTGGTGCTAGGGTAAAGACAAATTTTGCTTTGTGAGGCCCCTGCGTACCAGAAATGGAAACAAATGACACCAGCTCTGGAGCCAAACTCCTGGCTAAGGCCTGCACCCTTTATCAAAACTCCAATTTGATATAAGGATTGTGGGGTTTCTCCAGATGGTGTGTAAATGTTGGAATTGTTATTGTCAGTGTTATTGATTGTCCACCACCCACACAACATTTGAGCATTAGGTGATTCACATGTGTGCCTGGTACTGGAACATCTGAGGTAAAATAAAAGTTAACTGATCACCACCTGGTGGACTGCCATACAGACCTGGTAAACCCAAGCTTTTAGTGAGGGGGAGTGTTGGGTTGACTTATAATGGGCAGATTACTTCTTTCAACTTGTCGTCAAATATAGTCTGCAATTACCAGATCCCACAAAATCCCACAAAAGAAGACCAAACTATATATTTCCTGTCAGTTAGAATTGCAGAAACAAGGTGCTGAAGTAGCTCATTTAGTAGAGCATGTGTCCATGCACAGAGGCTGTGCCCTCACTGCAGCCAGGATCCAAATCTTGCCTGTGGCCTTTTGCTGCATGTTATCCTCTCTCTAATCCTGTTACCTGACTTCTGCTGTACTATAAAAATAAAGCCAGGAAAAGGGCAAGAATAATAAAACACAATTGTAGAAACACTCTTGTTGCTCATTCACCAGTACCTTGTCGAGCATTAGGATGCCCTCATTGGTGATGGGGTCTGTTTTAATGCTGAAGTACCCTGCCTCATTGCCTTTGACGATGTCAAACACAGCCTCCCAGTTGTCTGTTCCCTTCAAGTCCATGTCCTTTGCTTTGATCCTCATCACCTCAACACCTTTTGTGTTCTCATCAATGCTGCCCTCATACTGCAAGTAAAACATACATAATGATATTAAAATAGAAAGGGTTCATTTTTGCTTTTTTCTTTCAACAACACAAAGGAATACACTAAAATCATGTAGCTCATAACCCTACAGTTATATTTACAGTTGATATATATACGAACAGTAAACTACAGAAGAGTGTATGAAAGAAAACTACCTTTGCTTTTTCCAAAGTGGGAAGGTTGTCATTCACATCTCGGATATTAACAGTCACAGTGGTAGTTGCCGTATTTCCCCCGTCATTGCCATTCAAGTCTTGAGCTTTCACCTTCAGAGTGTACTGATCAACTGTCTGAAATCAGAGAATGGCCATAAAATATTTTCAAAGACTGTATGATATATTGTGAAAACTGAGACTTAATTGTTCATTCTGAAAATTAAACTTGAACCATACAATGTGACGTTTGCTGCGTGGTTGCACCACAAAGCAATACTCCCATCTGCTGTAGTTTCAGATATCACAGTATTCATAGCCAATGAACTTGTCAGTCTGGTCCATTCAATATTAAAGTGGGGAAACAGGAACTTATTGAATATTTTGATCAAATTGCCCATCCACAAGAGGATTAGAAGGTTATGTGTATGTTGGTTATTCTTAAGTTGTTAAGTAAGCAGTAACATAAGATGATGTTGGAATGATGGTTCAACTGTGTCTACAATGATACTTTGAGGAGAAGAGTTAAAGCAAGTTACATGTTACAACAAGATCAGGTGTGGCCCTACTGTTGTGGTGTTTGTACATCCACTCTTCTTGTTTCACTTTGGACAAATAAAGACTACCTTGGCATATGGAAAGTTACTTTGTCTAATGAAGGTGAAGTCTTTTAGGTGTGTTCAAGCACAGGTTTTGGGTGAGACACAGGTGTAGAAAGGCTTCCTAACTTATGCAGCTTTGTGGTGTTGCACTCAGACCCATATGCTTACCCATTCAATCCATGTTTTATAAAATGGTTGCTTGGAGCAGTTTATAGTGTGCATTTGTCATAAATCTTATGACAGCATTATTAGCAACAGTAAAAGTAATGAGGGTGAGAGAAGACAGAAGTACATTGCCTCAGGATAAGAACTCCACTCTGTTGTTTCCATTTTATCAACAGCTTGATTGAATGTGAAAGGTGACTGGACTTGCTGACACTGATCAACTGATAGCGTGAAGGAATTAAGTTCTCTGGAATTTACAGTAGCCCTATGGATATGTTGATTTTATCCATACTTCTCTATCCAAGGAAGGCTTGTTGACATAGATGGTCCCATCCTTTGAAATGGAGAACATGTCACCAGGTGGATTCTGATCCAAGATGGTGTAGGCAATCATAGAGTTCAGATTTCCTTGTTCATCAGCATCAGTTGCATTTACTTTCATAACTGGAGTTCCTGTAAATAATAGATAATGAAGCGATCATTAAACTTAAATATGCCCTGAGTAGTTTTGTTGCAAACAAAAAAAATGAGTTTACATCCAGTGTTTCTCACAAGAAACCCCTCGGGCTCTATTTCATAATGTGACACAGTGCAGCACAGGCCTATTTTCTAGTGTCAGACTACTGCGTATTTATTAATGCCCAGCGCCCACATTGTGTTTGTAGTAGGGCTGTCAAAATATCACCTTAATTTCACTTGATTAATTAACAGAAACACTGCTGTACATACTGAACGGGAAAGTCCTACAGCCAAACATTCATTTTCAAACTGAGAGTGGGCTGTGATTAATAGTCAGAAGTTATACAATAACTACCGGACACTGTCGTTTTAGCCTGATAAACATCAATTGCATCGATATTGGACTGTATACAAAAAGCATGGATAGTGATAGCTGTTACTCAAACATGAGGTCTTCCTGTGTATAAAGGGGCTGCGGAGTTTATTCTTGGTCAAACTATGACCTGTCAGTTGACAACCTCTCTGCTAAACATTCCGTCTGCTTGGGTGGCCGCTGACTATCCTGCTCTAAAATTTGCACTGAAATGTTTTTTAATTCTTATGGCAAATATTGGCAAATGCAGTTAATTTCGATTAAAAAATCAAAGCTTGTAACAAATTAGATTCAGTATTTTAATCACTTGACAGCCCTTGCAAATAGCAAATGTACTTGTTCCCACCTGTGTGTCTTTGGGCATGTTGGTTGTAAAGTGATCTGTGGTCAGGCGCATTGATGGCGCACTGCCACCTAGAGGCTGCAATAAGTAACTGCAATGTAGACCAACAAAAAGTTGGTTTTAAGTCAGAGATGCAGCGTTTTTCCTGCTTTTTAAAGGATACATTATTCAGTTAGTAAGATGGGCCTACACAGGTGAGTTCACAACATGTAAACACTATGCTTTAATGAGTGGAGGAATTGCTTTCAGTCACTTTAAATGTTTCCATGAATGCAGTAATGTCACGGTAACAAATACCATGGCACATTTTAGGAGCAAAACTAAAAGCTGTAGTTTTAAAGTTGACAGGAAAAATTGAACCTTTTATTTTACTGTATGAATCTGGACTATGTGTGTTAATGTGTGTGACCTTTAAATGAGCGGAAGAACCCAGAATATTAACATAATTTATTAACTGATCCTGTCAGCGAGTCAGGAGTTTTAAATAATCATTGAAGCTTCTTGTGCAGAGATGCTTGTGTTAAAAGCAAGATACTTATCTTAACTCATAAGTTTCTGCTGCTTGAGTAATGCTGAAGACAATTTCATTAACATTTTCCTCACAACAATGTATTTCACCCACCTGTATCCCAACCCCTATTGATGAGAATGATCATTTGAATGACCCATCCTGTCTGATCCACTGACTGAGATCTGTGCAACACTATTACACACAGAGGGACGTGAAGCAGTACTGCTGATCCCCCTCAGTGTATTTTCTCATATGCAGTCAAACAGATTTGTTGATGAGACGGATGATGGTGAAACGACCGAGGCAGGGTGTCCAGCAGCAGAGGACAGCCTAATTGTTTTCTTATGGAAGACAAGTGAGACTGTTCAATATGTGCCTGGTGCTACCGCACCTAGCTCTTAAAGGGAATGGAAGATGATACTTGGATTTGTTTGATTTATGTTAAGCCCAAAACACCCACGACTAAGTCAGAGTCTAAATATAGCCCCTCTGCCCCCTTCGCCCAGATTACCTGATGTTTAGCTAGGAAAAGGGAGGTGGACATGCGCGCTGGAGTCCTGACCTTTAGACCGAGTGCCACTGATCATTTTAGTCAGGCTGTAAAATATTTGCAACGTTAATTTTTCTTATCACTGAGTCATTCACAGTGGTGTAGCTAGTGATATCCAATTATATTAATTCAAGTGTACTGCATTACTCTATAATATAACCTGACACCATACTACTCTTCTGCTGATTGGGCTCATGCCAAAACATTTTTTTTTCTGCAGTAGCTCCCTTCACCATGTGTGTTATACTTTTGGTATTGCTGATTGAATACCAAATACCATATCTTCATCTTCCTTTTTGTAAATTGATACATGGCCATTAATCCCTCATATCATGGTGTATAAATATTGAATTCATAAAATATATGTTGGTAAGAGCTCATCATCTTAACATGTTTTAAAGAAAACTGTCATTATATGTAATTCATGAGGTCTATTGTTTACTTGTACATGTGTATTTATATATATTTATTTTCCCCTGTATTCATTTTTTATGAATTTCTGTATTGTTATGGAATCTTTATCTTCTGATTTTGTCTTTGTTTTTTTTTTGTTTTTTTTTTGTTTGTTGCTGTAATGGAGGTGGTCCTTCGTAAAAGCCTGATGGCTTCTTGACATCTCCTGATACATATGTTATTTTTGTAATCATCACATTTTATCTAAGCTTATGTGTGCAAAGAAAATAAATAAAAGTGAAGTACATTTTTTAAAAATCTAGACAACACGCAAAGGGGCTAAAATGCGCGTGCGTGGGACATACAAAACTGGGACCTGCTTAAAAAAGACACCCTTCACACACAGGTGGATGTGGATAGTGCAGCACACATTCTTGCAATTGGTTACATAGTTTACAGCTGATCGAGAGGTTGCAGTGATGGGCCAAAAAACAGAGCAGTGCAACAACAAAGGCAGAAATGTAAAAAAAAAATAAAATATGTATAACCCATGGATGCTAGCAATGTGAGTTTTGAAAAAGAATCTTTAAAACACAAAATCTTCTTTGCATGAAATACATTCAACATGTTTGATTTCCAATATACATGTGTTTTTGATGAGTAACAGTGAATTGAACAAAATGGATAAATTGCTAGAAATCACAGTGTTTTTCTTTTATCATTAGTTTGTATTAGTTTAAACCAATGATGACTACTTTTCCATCATGTAACAGGATAGCGATTTGTGAGAGCTGTATATCAAAACAGAAACACTGACCTGTAGGACTGAGCTCATCCACTTCCCCAGGGTTCATTTTTTGAAACACTGGAGTGTTGTCATTCTGATCTACAACCTTGAAGCGTATGTCAACATTGTCCTCTGCTAGAGTGCCATTTTTGTATTTAGCAACACCCTGAAGCTGAAACAGAGAAGTCAAAAGTTGCCGTCGTTATCATCTGTCTTAACAGGTGAATTTACAATATTAAATGGCCCGTGGCAATATAACAGAAATTTGCTGCCTAATTGTTCAATTGTACTAATTGTACTTTATGTGAAAAGCAGCATTTGGTACATCTTAGCGAGGGAAAAGTGACATCAGAGTCAAAAAGTACAGTAGAATAGAAAAGAATCTTTCAAGTAACACTCACATCATATGTACTAATGTACTCCCTGTCAAGAACTTTGGTCACACGAATTACTCCAGTTGTAGGATGAACCACAAACACATGATAGGGAGGACTGTTTGCACCAACACCTTCAAGAGAATAGACAATGTTTCCGGTACCATCGTCAAAGTCTGAGTGGATCTGAAATACAGAGAAGAAGAGCTGATTGGGATGAACATAGTTTAATTCATATTAGTTACTGTGCACCAGAAGAAAACAACAACAAAGGATTTGCACCAGACAAACAAAGAATAAAAAAAAATCATGCCTATGCTGTTTTACTTTTTTCATAATGGTGAAAAACCACCAGGTGGTGGTCCCTCTTGGTGGAAATCTGGGCAAATGTGATGGGAATTCTGGCAGTACAGTATGTAAGGGCTGAAGAAAAAAACTGTAGAATACCTTCACACTGCTATCACTACATCTCTCTATAAAAGCAAGACATCATTGTCTGTGTGTGTCTGTCTTTCTGTGTGTGTGTGCCTCAAATAACAGAACAGGATCAGACTGACCTGAGATTTTAAACATGGCTGCTGCGTGGTGTAAGGGTGTGCAACATTAGATTTGTTTGGACTACAATAATACCGTTAATAAATTATTTCATAAATGCTTTACCAATTCCACTAGCATTGTCAACCAAAGCCACCACAGTCATGTGCGCACCAGAGCCAATCACAACAGAGCTCATCCCCACGACATACCTTAAGAAAGAAGCAGATTTATACCTGCATCGGCACAAGCGGGACCAGAATTTTGCCTGCAGTTCAGTCCCGTTCTGTGCATCTAAACTGACTGTTGTGCATAAATGAGACTAAACGAGTCTCGTAGTTTTTCTTGTGAACCACAACTTTACTTGTCAGATTCACACATTCACACACACATTCATACACTGATGGCATGCAAGGTGCCAACTGCTCATCAGGAGCAATTTGGGGTTCAGTATCTTGCTCGAGGACACTTTGACATGCAGCTAGGGGGAGTCGGGATTCAAACCATCGACTTTCTGTTTACGAGACAACCCGCTCTACATCCTGCCCCAACAAAGACAGACAAAGACCAATGACTTACCTTAGCAATATTTAGGTCTTGAGTGTAGTCTACATTTTCTCTCAGTGGTTTCCTCGGGGGAATCCAGACAGAATTCACCCCAGCAACAGCCCAGAGCTGCAAAACAGTAGATGTAATTACTTTACAGTGACGCCATAGTTGACAGACTTATCTATCGTCCACACATGTAAAGTCTGCATATCATTTAAAGTTGGATTATCAGATAGTCAAGAACATGATGAAACTGTATGAAAAAACAAAAACAAAATGAAACTGTCAACAGAGACAACACCAACAAAGTATTTCAATACTCATAGACAACCTTAGAGTGTTTGCTGTCAGCCCCTACACTGAGAGCAAAGGAGCTCAGTCTCGTAGCAAGAGCTAGATATCATACCTCATAAGTGTATCATTACCCTCCAGCCGAGTCAAAGGTCTGTTGACTAAGTCTACTAAATTTATTGTTGAGTTAATAAACTCAGAGTAAAGCACTGCCAAATTCTACTAATTTTAAATCTGGCTGTTTTGGGTTTATTCCTCTATTTTAGTGCAGACATTAGGGAGAAGACAAAAGAGTGGTAGACACCTGTGTGTTCACAACCGACCATTGACGCAGTGCATCAAAATGCAAAACATTTTTTTAGATGTTATATTAATATTATATACACTATATGATCAATGTGAACTGCGGTTCTGTGCTAGAAGACACAGGTTCGTTAGTGAACCTGATGATGACTGACATTGTGACATTGCACCAAAACAAAACCAATTTTTCGCTTCAAAGTGAAACTACAAAAAGCCACCAGCAAGAGTGAAGTTGCCATGTTTTTGGGTCCTACAGGTTTCTGATTAATATTTGATATTATATTCATCAGAAATGAATAATTTATGGCAATGAGAGAATTCAGTCAGGGCAACAACTATCTTTATGCGTGAGAACGAGATAATCCAATTTCCAGATTGGAATTTTGGGAGGTCAGGAGTGATGCTGTTTATTATGCAGTGAATACAATTTCAATTTGACCTTTGAAATTATAAACCTATAATTTCACTAAGGCTAGGACTGTATCCATACTTTAAAGGCTGTGGCTCTGACACTTCCCTCAGCACCCTCCTGGCTTATATTAAATGTGTAAGGCAATTGTTATCATGATGTTTTTCATTTGAAATGATTAGGAGAAGATAAAGAAGAGGTCTTTGGTTTGATTAAAAGTGACTGATGATGTTTCCACTGTTTAACTATACATTTTTAGCCAACCAGTTTCGTGTGAGCTTCACCAAAGAATGCGTTGGCAAGATCCACTCTGACGTGTGTAACTGTGTATTGCTTTGAAAATAAGCACAATTTCCTTGAATGGTGTACTGGTCCTGTTGCATTCAGACCGCCACAGAAATGTAACTAACCACAAGAGAAGTCTGTCATATTGGCAGCTGCCTGGGGCAGATACTGGTAAACTCTTAACTTAACCCAGTACAGATTCTAATTCAAATATCATCTTTCAGAATTTCGATGGACATTTTTCAAATTTCTAGTGTGTGGCAAATACAGCATATGTGTAGAACATGTACTCTTAACATTCAAAAAGGCCTTCATGAAACCTTTGGGAGCTGTGTGCCATCAAATGGCAAGGTGCACATAGAACAGAATAGAACCAAAGTGCATGTTGTTTTCTCTATGCTTTTGGTGAAGGAGTGGTACCAATTTGTGCTGACGTACAACATGCAACAGCAGTGCTGGCAAGTTCAGGCAGTCTACAAAGAACCCAAACCAGCAGAAATCCTTCAAAGCTTAGTTTACAAATGGAAATTGTAAGGAGTAGTGGATTATCCAAGTTTTGATAGTGTGTCTGTTTTGTTGTTGATTCTAGTTTATCTTGTGCTTGTCATTTTAATTAAAAAAAATTTTAAATAACAACATAACACAATAACATAAGCTAGAAGGTCACAGAGGAAGTGTCACAGCCATTAAAATGTGGATACAACCCTTGACGAATTTTACTGTCATAATCTTAATTATCAAAGTGGATTTTTTTAATGCATGATGAACAGCATCACTCCTGACAACCCACAAAAATCACAAAATGTAATTTTGTAATGATCTTGTTCCCACGCATTAAGAAAGTAGAGGCCAAGCCCTATTTACCTCTTGGGCATGCCTTATTAATTAGTTACCATGACTTAATGGTATTGTGACCACACTTAAATTGTGGCAATGCACTTGCATTTCTATTTTCTAAAAAGTCATTAGATAGGCTCCATACTACTGCACCCCAATCATTTAAATAAATAAGGTGGAGTGATGCATTCACCTCCTGCTGCTCCTTCTCTGTCCAGTCAAACTGAAATTTGACCTGCCAGTTGGAGAGTGAGGCTGGCGCTGGCCTTTTGTTCAGTAAATACAGGCTGTTGCTTTTTCCTGTCATATCAAATTGATTTTTTACTGCACTGTTAACAGCGCAGCATGTCAGCCACAGGTTTACTTTTCTTCATATACCTGTCAAATTTGTAATATAACTTGTTACAGGTAGGAGACTTACAAGAATTTTCTTTTTTTCTACTGAAATTTCCAAGTATTGTTGGGGCTTGCATGTAAAAGGATCCACCTTTGAGGCACTGTGTAGCTGCTTGTGTCTAGTCAACAAGCCGACACACCCTTTGTTCCACTCGCAGGAGTGCCAACTAATCCCCATTCATTGAGTCAACGCCTGGGCATGTCAGAATAACAGAAAAAGGTATGATGAGAAAACGAGAAGGGAGTGACTTCACATCTTTAGTGAAAAGGGGGAACTCAGAGTCACAAGGGGTATCACGTGTATGAAACACTGCTGAGTACAAATAACTTACTGAATCAAAACTAATAGTGGGAACTACTTGTCTTCACTATTCATCTGAGAAAATATCTCTATGGTCTTTGCAAATCTTCCCTACTAATAACTATTTTGTGTTAATTCACAATAAAGCCTTGGCCTTTATGTCAGCAACACCACAACAGTTATTTGTTTTAGAATCAGTCCTTTTATGCTGGTTTCAGCACAAACATACCTTCCTGTGACATTTCAATTACTCTTCGAGTCAAGCAACTAAATATGAAACAAACAGCTCCAGGTAACAGAAATAACAAGCAGCCCAGCATTGTGCCATTTTCCCTTTACATCTAACAAACACAAACAACAAAATAGCATGACATATTTTACCCCAGATTTCCATAAAAACTACACAGAATCAGCAGAAAAACACAGCAGTTAAAAAGACAGGAAACTCCCTCTGTACTCACCGCAAACAGTAGCAGAACAAACTCGGGTGGAGAAACCCGAAACATGACTGAAGAAAAGTCCTGGTATCTGTATCAAGTTGGATCGATAGAGTCCAGATAGACTGACAAAAGTAAGACAGAATGTGACCTGAAAGAGGAGAGGAGGAGGCATATCATGTATCATGGAGGAGGAGGGGCACTGATACACACACACACACACACACACACACACACACACACACACACACACACACCCACACACACACACACCCACACACACACGCACACACACACACACACACCTTGTCGGTGTGAAATGCATTACATAATGGCAAAATAACCATTCTATTTATGAACCTCACTGTGTTGTGTGTCATGTATGTCCAGTCATGTTATCTCTTAACATACTGACATACAGTCACAGTCAAAAGCTAACATTTATTTTACTGTGACGCAGTACCTTGATTAGTTAAACAGACTTTGTAGTTGCAGAGATGCACTTTGTTAATATAATAATATAATTATAATAATTAATTCATTATAGGTCTTCAGAAAATTTGACCAAATCTGCCAGCTCAAAAATATACATACAGGGATTCTAATATTTGGTTAAATGTCCCACAGCCACTCCTCTTCCCAGAATCAGTGAAGTTCAGTTAAATGTGTTTGCTTCCCAGCACATACTTGTTTCTTCAGCACAGTCTACATTTTCTCAATGGGGTTCAAGTCAGGACTTTGGGAAAGCCATTCCTAAACCTCAATTCTAGACTGATTGATCCATTCCTTTACCATTTTTGATGTGTGTCTGAGACCACTGTCCTGTTGGAACACCCAACTGCACCCAAAAGCAAGGGATGATGATTTTTGTTTGTTTTTTCTGAAAAATTTGGAGATAATCCTCTTTCTCCATTATTCCATTTACTTTCTTGAGAGCAGCAGGACCACTGGCAGCAAAACAGCTCCACAGCATAATACAATCACCACCATGCTTTACAGTAGTTATGGTGTTCTTGGGGTTAAACCTTCACCTTCTTTCTCTCCTCCAAACATATTGCTGCTCACTGTGTTTTTGTCTTTGTCCATGTGAACAGCAGAAAACTTTAGTCGAGCTTTAAGGTGTCGTGTCTGGATCGAGAGCTTCTTGCACTGCTGACACACTTAACTGTGGACACTTACACCTGTCTTCCAATAGCTTCTAATTAATTGCAGTCTTGCTTTAAGGTGTTTTTAGTTGATTCTTGATGATCCTGGCCAGATCCTAAAAAAAATCCAGAGAATTCAGCCAGGTCAGAGACGAGCTCACTAATGGGATGTGAGATGTCACCTGCTGCATGATGAAAGCTGAAAAGGAAGAAGGTTGAACATTTAAAAAAACTGAAAAGGCAGAAAAGCTGAGAAGTAAGAGGGCTGAAAGAGCTTAAAGAGGTGAACAGTTTCTCTCGCTGCACATATGCTGGAGCATTAACAGGGCTAAAGCTGAAAATGTTCCTGTAAGACTGAATGGGAAAACACCTCCCAACTTCCTGCAATTTTTGAAAAAAATGTAATGGTTGTCATTGAAATACTTATATATTGAGTAACAGGAGATGTGATGTCAGATGTTCAGAGTGAAAAAGTGAGGGTGGCAGAGCGAGAGACAAAACAGGTACTGTCTGCTCTCCTCCAGAAATTATTAAATTTATCAAAATTATCAAGCTGAAGAGAATTTTTTCTCCAGTTCTTCTAGTTGCTCTCCACTCTAGCAATGACATCACACACTCTAGCTCACGCAATATACACCCATTATAAAATCAGAAGATGGCTTAAATGTCCTTAAAACTAAAACTGTCATGATTTCAAAACTGTAAAAGATATTAAAAAGCTGAATAGTTAGCCAATAGTTCAAGATCTTCTGACTCTTTAAAAGGTGGAATGGTGTCTGTAGCTCAAAGTATGAAGCACAAGAAGATGTTTAAAGTCAATGAGTTTTGAAGAGGATTTGAAGATTTTCCCATTTACTTTCCATTCACACTAATTAGACTGCGGCCAGAGCGCCACCTATTGGCCGATTTGCACCAAATTTTACACAGACATCATTAAGCCATACTGCACAATTAAGAACATGTACGTGATAATCAGACCATATTTTGTAAAGATGTGCAAGATTGTCTGTTTTCAATGCAATGTGTATGCTTGCATAAACGTTCCCTCGGCCCCTCGGGCTTGGCCCCCTAAAAATCCTTACAATTACAATAGGGTTCCTGGCACTGCTGGTCCTAGGAAACACATATACTTGCATACGCGTTCCGTCGGCTGTTTAGACTTGGCCCCATAATAGTCATGAGAAAAACAATAGGGACCTTTCAGGTCTAACTGCTCGCGCCCTAATAATCCTTAGAAAAACAATAGGGACCTCGCAGGTCTACCAGCCCTAAAAACACCTAAAAGTCAAAAGCAACTTAGAAGTCATAGTTGCTTTGACTATAGGATCTTATAAAAAGGAAAAGTTTAAGTCATTTTTTAAAACATTCAACAGTCTGTGGTGCCCTCAGGTAGTCAGGAAGGCTGTTCCATGGTCGAGGGGCAGCAGAACAGAATGGAATGGAATACTTTCTGATCATTGCAGTGACACAACTGTGCCGTTCACTTTATGCTTACAAACAGCTGTTTGTACTGTTGATCTTGGGCCCTGTAATTGCTTTCCCGTTAGCCAAGTTTAGTGGTTGAAAATATTCCGTGTTCATCTCAAATCCTGCTGCTCCTAAAATCAAACCTGCACTTTTTTCTCCAATCAACAAAACCAAGAGCTGATTCTTGATTTCAGAAACACTGCAAAGACTCTATGCAGAGCATGTAAACAGCTTTAGGTTCCTTAGAATCAACATCACAATGATCCTATTACAGCCACAGCACATCACCACCCTGCTAAAAAGCCTTCGTTTTCGTTGTTTCACCTGACAAAAGATACAGATTGCTGCCATACCACGAGACTACATAGCAGCTTTACTCTCCAGGCTGGGAGAGTCCTCAATTCATTATCAATGTTCCACTCTAAAAAAAATAGTTTGCTTGGTTTTTGTTGTTTCTGTGATGTAGCATAAACGGACTTGCACTCAGTTTTGTTTTGAAACACTGGTGTTGTCTAAAATAACAGTTTTAATAGGATTTAGGATTTGTCAGATTTGGCCATTTCACGTCCTGACATGCTTCTGTTCCTACAAGCCTCCAAAGCCAAACCTCCAAATGCACTTGAGACAAAATGAAAGTTTTTACATTGTGAGGCTTGAAAAGGTCATTATTAGTGTCTCCTATAATTGCAGCAGTCCCACACTGATGGTGTTAAACCCAGAGAAGACTGAGTAGCTCTAAGTGCCGTCTCGAATGCACCATTTTTCTGCGTCTCTCTCCCATTTCAGCCCCTATTGTTTGGCAGGCAACACAAATCATCTTAACGTCACTCTGATACCCTCTTTCTCAAGGTATGGTTAAGGTATTGTTTGTACTGTGTGTAGTGCTGCAATAGCATCAAGGCCCATTCTCCTGTTCTGTGTTGAGATCTGTCACTTGCAGCAACCATCTAAACCTAGTCACAACTAGTGTTTGTGTGGTAGACCTCCTGTCCCCATGCTATAGGACCACAAGCAAGGATACATTTACAACAGACAGGTCATTGTCAGTTCTTGGTTAACTACAATGCATAGCTGATAGGCTTTTTACCATGGCAGCATGGATCAGTCAATGGACCGTGAGACTGATAAATCTGTGATAGGCCAATTCCAGTGGGATTTTAATATGCTAGCTAAGGTTAGCCTCAAGGGTGAGAGTGTTTACCATTGCTTGGCAGCATTGTAATCTGCTCTGGAATGCCGCTCATTTTAGTTGATGTGATTTAGCTCAGAAAGTACAGATGAAATCATCCAGATTTAAAATCATAAATATATATAAACATCTTTAATATTTTTTCATAGTAGCCCCGATGAGTCTGTGAGCAGTTAAGGATACATAAGACTGGATCTGTAAACCTCTGATAGTACCAGATAATATGTGCCTAACACTGGTACAGATATGACAATTGGACATATATGAAGCAAAAGAACTGTCCCCAGCTCTACATGTTACAGAGGGGGAGTGCAGGAATGTCTCCTCCACCAAGCTAGACGTAACTCTAGAGGCATATGAGTTTATGCTGACCCACTTGGAGAAGTTGGTGCTCAAGGCAAAAGAAGCGCACCAAAACTGGAACCGCTGGGCTCCGCCTACTGGGCAAACAGGCTTTAATGGCCGCCTACGAGAGCTTGAGGTGCACGAAAGGCCGTCTTTATCAAAGCAGCAGGGATAAAAACAGACACTGAAGAAGAACCCCCAGGCTGCCGTGCAGTGGCAGCGATAAAACTAAAAGCCACAGCACTACCAAAGTTTGCTGGTAACCAACAAGGCTACTACAGATGGAGGTGAGAATGGGAGGCTCTACAGAAACAA
>JARJLU010019958.1:1215-59287 GCA_030272975.1 Sparidentex hasta | reverse complement strand
ACGCTTGCAGGCATTTCTCAGCATCATGTCGGCCTTCTGTTCGCTTTCAAATGAATAATGATATACAAACTGACAGCTGCAGATATCAAACATCAGCTCTGGATCATCCAGCTTCTCTGACAAAACCTCCTGCAGACACAGATCAAAAGAGTTAGTCAAACATTTACGCTACCTCAAAGTTATGGACCATGTTTGAGAAGAAACTACTAAGACTCAGAAGGCACCAGTTATTATTCAAATACACAATACTACTAATCCGTGACTTCTGCCTAACCCTGAAGACAACCCCTGACAACTGACAGTCATTGTCTGCGGGAATATCGAGCTGCATCGACTGTACTTCTACCTTGGTGAAGTCTACAATGATGAACTGATCTGTGTGTCGTAGATCTACCTTGGTGAAGTCTACAGTGATGAAGTGATCTGTGTATCGTAGATCTACCTTGGTGCAGTCTGCAGTGATAAACTGGGCGCTGAAGATTTTGTCATTGGCGTGACTTTTCTTCTTCATGTCTTCATAGCGACTCTGACACTGCTCCACTGACACTCCTGCTATATCTGAAAATAAACATTGATTATCAATTTATTTCATGTCCAACAAATCTATACACGTGATAGTGGAAAGGCCACCAATAATTACTTGTTGATAATTCCTTTTATCACTTATTGAGTATTATTTCTGTATATTTGAAGTAGGTAATAAACAGTTGATCTATAATCACTGAGTACCAGCACAGACGAGGTGATTGATCCCTCCTCTCCTCCATTTCAGGAGGTCGCCTCCTTTCCCACAGCCAAGGTCCAAAACAGACACCTGCTGAGACCCCGCCCCACGGACCTGCTCCAGGATCTCGCCTGTCAACCAAACATACAGCCAATCAGCTTTAAAATAACTAACTTAATAGACCTGCTGGTGATAGGTGATGACTTTCTATATCGTTAACAGTTACAGAGTTTGGGTCAGGCCTAACCTCCTGTTAACACTGACTGACTCTGTTGTCACTGGTTGATAAGAGTTGTTGCATAATAATCAGTTACCAATCAGGACGCTCTTCAGCCAGTTGTTGAAGTTCCTCATGAAGAAGATTCTGCTTCGACTTCGTGCAGCCAGACCCACTTCCTGAAGACTGTTGTAGTGACTTGCCACCTTCACACTGTGATCATTCACCTGCAAGATCAATAGCAGACAAACAGGTGACTGCAGAGAGGACGATGCTGCTGTCAGACAGGAGGTATCTTTAAAGGAGTTATCTGTCCTAATTGGATAACGAAAGCAAGACACAGAACATTTCTTTTCTCCTTTACTTCATGAGCAGGAGGAGGAAAAACACTACATCACTGACAGCAGCTTTGATTATCTATCAGTTTAGACCAAACTGACTGATTGATGATGAGACTTTTATTGTACCATCTTCTTGTTGTGTGAGTCGTCCTCTTCCTCCTCATGTCTCCTCTTCATCCCAGCCTTCTGTCCTCCTCCTCCTCCTCCTCCTCCCTCCTTCACAGTGTTCATGTCAGACTGAAGCTCCATCACTGAAAACAACTACATGATTCAGTGAAACTTGTCTGGCACTTTTCTGTTTCATCTATGTCAACAACTGACTCTGTTAGCATTACAGGAACACTTTCCATGACAACTAACAGGACTTCATGTGACTACATAACGTGGGAGTATGGAGGTTACAATAATCCTGTCTCAAAGATTTATTTATTAATTGTGTAAATAACGGGCAGATTGATGAATCATTTAAATAATCGCTAGCTGTCGCTCCACTCTTAAAAAAAAACTGTTGTTTCAGCTAATACGTTATTTATCAGCTGCAGCATTATTCAGATCAGTGGATTGCCACTTTCGGCTTCCGTAGACACAGAGCTGACTTTATTGATACAAATAAATAAATAAGAAACAAACACACAAAGGAAGATGTTTAATGTCATGATTAATGTAATCACTAATGTTTGAACGGCTAACGTTAGCTGTTAGCATGCTAACAGACCTACAGCTCGTCAGGCTAAATGAAACAACAGTGTACTCCGACTGAAGCGGAAACACGCGACCAAATCTAACAGTTCTGTTGATAATAAACTAACGACCAAACTCACCGTGAACGTCACAAACAGCAGCTTAAAAGCAACAAACAAACAAACAAGAAACTCACAGCGCTCTGCAGACACGACGCGTGCGCTCTGGATTACTTCCGGCTGTGCACACAGGATGTCGCTCCCCCAGAAACAAAGCGGAAATTAAAATCGCTCTTTGTTTATGAAGCTTTAATCACTGCTTCGTTTCCTCATTTTATCCAGTAACACAGTGTTATATTATATTATATTGTGATATTATATCATTATCATTATGTAATTATTTCTGTTACTGTTGTTATGGAAATGTGAGATCTGGCTGCATGACGTCATCTCCCCGCCAGAGGCCGCCAGCAGTGCTTACAAAATAAATTAATCTGGTTTATTTATCAAATGCAATCATATCAGATTAATTCAGTTACTGTAGTCCAACGTAAAGAATGTCTGCTGATAGGGTAGATAACAATAACAATAATAACCATAATAATATTCTCTACTAAAAGAATAACAATAACAACAATAATGATAACAATGATAACATGTGACCCTCCTTTCATTCTGCTACTTGTTTATTCTGAACATCAAATATTAACACATGACCGCAAACAGTTTGAAAAAAGTTGATCAACAAACACTATCACAAGTGATATTGATAATGAATATGACTTAATTTACTCAAGTATTGTAACTGGCCACATATTTAAGGTACTTGTATTCTCCTGAGGATTTCCATTTTATACTGTATATAACTGTACACTCTTACTCCACTACACATTACATGTAAATACTGCAAAGTATTTTTACTCCACTACATATTATAGGTAAATACTATAGAGTACTTTTACTCCAATACATATTACTGACTTGTGAATTCAGTAGATTCATGTTTTCCAGTTGGTGAATTTTAGTGAATGTTTTAGGGTACGAGGTCTAATGTTGGTGATGGACTAAGGGATCACGCTCTCCTTCACGTTCTTCAGCTGAAGTTTCTCTTTAAAAACCTTCTTGGATTAAAATGCATCTTCACTGACCTGAGAAAAGATTCAAGATTTGGACACAGAACAAACACACGTTGATCGTTTAGACCATGATGCACTACTGTATATAAAGGAGCTCCACCTTCTAAATGTTCAGCAGTAAAAGGACATATCAATGCAGCAGGAATGTGAATCCACAAACATCACATACAAAAACAGATTACTGCAGAATGAGCCATTTTACTTTGAGTACTTTAGATCAATGTTGCTGATAATACTTAGATATTTTCACCTCAGGTGTCATGTACAACTGTTCTAACTTTGTGTGAGTGTGAGTTTTAATAAAAAACACTGACTTCAGTTTTAAAACAGACTTCAACAGAAAGTGAACTTTTACAGGTGCTCTCAAGGTGGAAGCAGCTTCCAGGAGGTTGTAAATGTTTGTCAAATGAACCTGATTATTAACTGACGGTGTCTCATATCAAGATCTCTTTCTGGTGTTTTAAACAAACTATAAATTAAAGGTCAAATGAAGCCGCTCACTGTGTCTGTGATGATATGGTCAGTGTTGTTGTTTCAAACTGCATGAGTTGATGCTCACAGATTCACTGTGCTTCAGTTTCATATCAGTTGATCCTGGATCAGTTTCACACAGTGATCCTGTCTGGTATGTCTGAAATTCATCCTGCTGATGGAGATCTGAGCGATGAGACTTATTACCGTGCTGGCAGACGCTCGGGCTCGATGCCATCAACCATAAAGATCAGTTTCCATCAAGAAAACTAATAACTGTCTGAATTCTTCACTTTAATTAAAGGAACCAAAACACCTCAGAGGACACGTCCTCATTAAGTCATCCTGTCTGGTCATATGACACATCAGGTAACAAACAGTATGTTTGACCTTGAAGCAGTTTGACCTTTAACCTCACAGTCAGCTGCTTCAGGCAGAATCCACTTATCTTATAACTCAGTACAATCAACGTCCCTCTGACACTGGCCGACACTTCATACCACACATGACCAAGACAGCGACATCAAGCATCAACCCTGAGCAGCGTGATGGAAACAAACAAGAAAGAAAGACCCACAATATCCACACACAAATTTTCATTCACCTTCAGTGGAAATTACATCAAACTTTTGAAATTTCCAGTGAAACAATTTCTCTCTAAGCATTCATGGATGAGATGGTGCCACCAACGTTGACCCTACAATGTAGTGATGGTAACACAGCCCCCTCAATCCAAACTACATTGTAGTGGATGATTCAAAGAGATTCGCCAAATACTGAAGGCTCGAGTTTGACCAAAACTTGTCTGGTCAGATAGGACTGGTGGAAGTACACCAATCACTGGTGGGGTCCCATTCAGAGAGATGGGGATGGTGGACTACCCAAAGTGTTAAAGACCGTATTTATCATGTTCAGACGATAAGTGGTCAGGCTTCCATCTATTCCCCAAACTGTCCGTCTGTTCATCATAGACTGCAGGCTGACAGTGTGATCATATCATATATGGTGGTGGCCTAGAGGCTAGAGACATGAGTTGGTGATCGGGGATTCATTGGTTCTTGTCTTTAAAAGACTGTCCTTGTCTCTCAGAGTTTTGGCTGGTCTTTATTATGTCTGCTGGTTGTGAGTGTTAGACCAGCTCGTATCATCGGTCATTATTTCACCCATAAAATCATGCTAGTGTTCAGAAATGTTTTACAGTTGTCCTGTGTTCCAGGTCTGTCCTTCCTCCTGTGGGACACCGTCAGACAGACAGAGGATGGAGGATGAAAGGATGGGAGGACTGATTAATGGATGGAAGCTCTATAAACATGTAAATCTGACCTTACTGTGTTTCAAAGCTGCAGCGTGGGCTGAATGAAGCACTGCTGCTTTAAAAAGCTTCTTCAGCCGTTCAGTTGACTCTCCGTTTACACAGAGACGTTTCCAGACAGAAGAGGCTTTGATACTCAAATACCACTCAACCCCCCCAAAACCCCAGCACCATTATCAGTGTGTGTGTGTGTGTGTGTGTGTGTGTGTGTGTGTGTGTGTGTGTGTGTGTGTGTGTGTGTGTGTGTGTGTGAGAGAGAGGGAGAGTGAGAGAGAGAGAGATAGAGAGAGAGTGTTAGAGAGAGAGGGGATCTCCAGGGACAGAAGTCATTCTACCAGATTTTCCTTTACAACAGTGCAGACATATACATGAAGTACCTGTCTCTGTCACCTCTGGCACTTTTCTACCCGCTGTTACTGCAATTTAACTTTACTGTTAACAATTTGTCTTAAATGTAAGAATATAAGTACGCCTGTACATTATCTTATTTCCTATGGTTCGGTCGAAGCCATGTGTGTTGGTATGTTAATAAAGACAACATTTTAATACAATATTTTCTGACCTCTGACAAATTTTCTAACATATATGTTCTGCTTCCATAGAAATACATAAATAACTCACGAGAAATAATAAGCTGGTCCTGATGGTTTAGACCCATATTTCTTACAAACTGCTGCTGAGAATGTTGCTGAACCTGTGACTCACCTTTTTATTTGGACTATACAAGATGTGATCGTACCAAGTGTGTATGGTAGAAAATGTCACACTGTAGTTTCTGGGCTGTCTTCCTCAAAGATATCGGCGTGTAGTATGTTGATAAAAAATTCTGCGGAGGCAAGGCTGGGTGGAATGATAGAGCAATCTTTATTAAACCAAACTTGAGCCTAGCATCCGTGCAGAGTGTGGCCCAACATCTGATGTTCGCCAATCTCGGGCAGAATAATGCCAAACGTTTCTGCCCTTCTTGCCCTATCAGAACTCCTACGCCTTCGCTCTTAGGAATTCTACCAAGTGCCACCCCTCTCGTCTCTCTCGTGGGACCCTTTTTAAAGTCCCTTGGGCAGTACCTGCTTACTCCTAATTGGTCACTGTGGTGGGTTGAAGGTCCATCTCCCATAAATGACCAAATCTGTTACTGTCCCTCGTTCGGGCTTGTACTCCAAAATTACCTTGATGAGCCCTCTATCCTTTTCTGGAGGTGTATGTGTTTAGATCTCATCCTCCATCTGACACAGCAGTCAGGTTCCAATTCAGTCCCTATAGTTGCCTCGTCCCCTGATAACCTTTGACCCACACAGCTAAATGCTGACTCCAAGGTCTCTCGGAGCTGTGAGCCCCGTATTGTCTGCATTCCCTAAGTCACACAAGGAGGAACAGGTTATATTTAAACTGAGTTGAATTAAAGGCCAGAATGTGTTGCCGTCCAGATACCTCAACACATTTATTAAAGAGTGGAGATCCATCAAATACAATAACAATTATAGACCGTCATCTAAATGTTCAGTTTTAGCTAAGTGACCACACACCATTGCTGAGAGCGAAGTCGCGATTCTTCTCTGTTCTGGAGCCTCAGTGCTGGAAGGAACTCTTAACCAACATCAGGAAAGCAGAGTCACTCTCCATCTTCTGCAAAAGACTCAACAGCATGACTCCTTCCCAACCCACCAAAGGAAAAATTCAAATTGAAATAAATTTTAAGCACTTTAATCATAGCACTGATGCAATTAACGTATCTTTGCTGAATAGCTGCTACGAAGCTTTCAAAACTACTTCAGCGGTGTGTGAATGTACAAAACAGTGTCTCCCAGTTATCCATATTGGGTCCTATTTATTTAAAATGTTCATACATAAATGATGTTGTAATGTAATAATGTATTTTTAATACATTATATTTTGATGCAGATGACACAATAATGTACCATTTTGCTTCACTGTAAGCGAGTGCATAACCTCCAATCTGCTTTAAACCTTGAGAGAAATCTTTATAAACTGAAACTTGTACTTAATGCCGACAAAAACTACCATGAAGTGCCTCTCAAGGTGGAGAATACTGATGATGGAGCAGATCGTTACTTTGATTGATCAGATGATTGATTGGTGAGTCTCAACTTACTAATACCTGTCTTTTTTTTTCTTGGAAGACTAACTTGTCTTGACTGTCAGGGACTTTCCTCCACAGGCACCTGACCTTAAGCTAATTCAACATTTAAGAATGCACGTGAAGACTAAGAAAGCCAACAAAAAAACAGATACTGAGATATTCTGACATTTATGGACATTTTTCTAAGATTCTCTCCTGGTTTTGGGTTTTAGTTTAGTTTTCAATATTAGGTTGACACTTACTTTGTTCTCTCTTGAATTCTTGCTTTGTTGCCCACCTGTTGTTTCTATGATTCAGCTTTGCATCAGTAAGAAACAACCAGTATTAACCCAGCAGGTACCATTTCTGACAAATGTAAAGTCTGAGGACTTCCTGTGTATAAAAGATTTTTGGAAGAAGGTTTTCTCTCCGCTGAACATTTGAATGTTGTGTTTACTTGACACAGACTTCCTCAGAAGCCCCTGTAATATTTTTTAGATTATATATTTCTCACAGTATATAATAATGATGTCCTCCACTTAGTGTAAAAATTACAGTGGCCTCTGAATGACAGAAAAACACCAACACTCACACTCACACACACAGTGAGTGTTTGTGGGTTCCTGACGTCTTCACAGTTCAGGGAATCCCCTCGTAACAAACACTCACAGTGAGCCTGAACATTAGCAGGCGGTCGAATTACATCGGAACACTGAATCCTCCAGACTGAGATCCTTCTGATAGAACCTGAGGAACAATCAGAGCAGAACAATGACGCGTCACCTGGAATACCTGGACTGGGTCCTGGATATGAGTGTTAGGGTTAGACTGAAGTCTCAGTCTGAAGGAGGACAGAGACTTTCTGTGAGACGAATCACACACACACACACACACACACACACACACACACACACACACACACACACACACACACACACACACACACAGGTAGTAGAAGGATTTAACCTGTCAGTATGAGATGTGTACAGGTGAAGTCAGGTTACTTTATTTATATATTTACATCACAGTTTCTCTTCAGAGGCTTTACAATCTGTACAGTAGAATGACACCTTCAACTGGGATATCAGAGAACATTTCAGTAACATGAAAACATCAGAGAACATTTCAGTAACATGAAAACATCAGAGAACATTTCAGTAACATGAAAACATCAGAGAACAATTCAGTAACATGAAAACATCAGGGAACAATTCTGTGATGTAAGAATATAAGAGAACATTTTTATAACTTGAGAACATCAGAGAACATTTCAGTAACATGAGAAGATTAGAGAACGTTTCTGTAACGTCAGAACATCAGAGAAAACAACACATGTTGACAGCATGTTGGTCTTAAAGTCCTCACAGCCTGTCCACACCAGCCCGGGTAAGTTATGTACCCGATTTTACTGTTCTCATGCAACCGTGCTTTGGGAACACTGAAACCGTGGTTGTTTGAAACCGAGTCCAGGGTGAGGTTTCGCGGCCAATTCGGGTTTCAGCGGTTGTGCGTGGATATGACAACCACAATTATTTCCTTTGCTTATGTCAGAGCTGAGCGCGTGCCTTTGTAAATATTGCAAACACAGAGAGTAACGACAGTTACAAAGAGACAGAGGTTGTCATCTAGCTAGAGTAACACTTGATAGGCTAAAATGGATGTGACAAAGTTGTTGTTGTTTATTGTCTTGCTGTCAGCTGTGTTCGGCTGTCATGTCCAGCTGCTCAACCTAATGCAACAACGGCAGCCCCTGGATTGCGATTCACCATTGTTGTTTGTGTTTTGGTCTTTGCCACGCTTCCTCTTTCCGGTTTTAAACTACTTTGATTGGTTAAAACAGCCATCCTGTTTTACCTTACATCGCCACCTATTGCTGTGGCATATGTATTACACGTATATTGCATAATTTGGTGGCAGATTTTACGGTTGCTTGTGTACAGAGTTATTCTCTGTTATTTTATTACACCACTCGTGTGTACGTGGAATTTCATTTAACCAAACCTTGGTTGCAAAATAACCTGGTCTGGTGTGGACAGGGCCTCCTACTCTAACTGAACATTAAAACAGAAACCTGAAACTCTCTCTCACACACACACACACACACTCCTCTCTCTCTCTCTCTCTCTCTCTCTCTCTCTCTCTCTCTCTCTCTCTCTCTCTCTCTCTCTCTCTCTGTCTTGGTGACATTTAGGCTGATATATAAATCACCAGGCCGGCCATTCAGAGCCAGAAGATTCTTGCAGTACAATACTAAAGTATTGTAACCTGTCTGCCTACTTGTGTGCCCACCTGTTGTACTGATCCAGGGAATTGTCTGACCTCGCAGCATCATGCTCACCAGGTATGTCCATGTTTGTTTCAGTCAGATTACACTGTAGTGATTATGTGACAAAGTCCAGAATGATCAATGAATGAACATGATGTTCAACAGTCAGGAAATAATCAACCTGTAGGATCAATAGGATCAGGTGGTGAGACAGAGATAGGTGAAAGTATCTTCCAGCAGTTTATTCATTGTTATAGTTAAATTACTGTTTTTATCAACTGAGTTCACTGTGTGTGCACGCATGCCTGTGTGCGAATGCGTGTGTGCATGAGTGTGTGCGCATGCCTGTGTGCACGAGTGTGTGTGGTTAGCAGCCTTCTATGCAACATGTATTAAATCTTCCACCTCCTCTCATTCAAGAAACTTGTATTTCTGATGTGAAATGAACCATTTTAATTCAAATTCAAACAAATAATTCTATATCATCACATAAGACATCACATTGACAACATTGATCAGGTCACACATATGTTTCCTCGCTGATGACAAATCAATGAAATCAGTCTCTGCTCAGGGATATTGATGTTTGGTGCTGAGTGGACGTCTTTAACTCCTCCGCTGGTCTGTCAGTGCCCTCCTCAGGCTGCAGACATCATTACAGCGACAACATAAACAAAGAACATGCTGATGTCTTAAATCGGTTCTGAACTGGCGGCTTGGCTCGCTCTTTTTTTACTGAGCCCATGTATTTTCCTCTAGTGCCACCCTCAGGATGAACATCAAAATGAGCTATTGTTTTGTTTTTCTGGTATGTTTCATTTCTGTAACCGGCCAATCACGCAGCAGCCTGAAGCAGAGCCAAAATTAAACTACAGAAAAAAACTAAGCGTTTAATGTGACCTCTGTGTGGTGGCCTTGTGAGGACACAAGTCTCAGCCTCGATGTGTTTGTTGCAGGAACGTTGTTATTCTGTTATCTCTCTTCGTCCTACTGGTGGAGGGTGACCTGGACTCAAACGGTGAGATCTAACTAATATCTGTTCTGAGTGATCATCAGATTAAAATAGCATTACAGTTTGATCAACAGGTCATTTGACTGATGTATTGAAGTTTAATGAAACATTTTGTGTTTGCAGATGCTGGAATACAAGCCATGTCGACAGGTAGATCACTTCTCCGTCTCTCATCACTCATACCTGAAATGTTTGTATGTAGTCTAACCTGTCTCTTGTCTTCCAGATAAAGACTCCACATCTGATGAAGCCCCCACAGGTCAGTCAAAAGTTTTCAACTTCTAAAAAGGATAAGGGGTTTTTTTAAAAGAAAAAGATTGTTTTGGTATGAAAACGCTCACAGATATTTTAACATAAGTCAAATAAAATGGGTCTCAGAAAGGGATTGATCCGAAACCAAAATGGTTGCCTTAGGAACTCCAATCAACATCCGGAGTCAGTCTGTCAAAACTCGGGTAAACTAATAAAACCTGTTTTGCAACATGCAGTCAGCGATAAATCTGTGAAATTACATCACTTTTCAAGCGTGTTGATGGATGGAAATGTTTGACTTTAGATGAAATGTGTTTAGTAAATTACTTGTTTCATGTTAAAATGAACAGTTTTCCCATGTTGTCAGTTTAGTTAGTATTAAGTTTAACATCCCCAGAAATTATGACTCAGGTAAGATGTTGGTTCTTTGTTTCAGAGAGTATGAACGTCGTCTCTCCTGATCAGCCCGGTAAGAGTGCACATCTGTTACTCTACAGAGAAATACCAAACACAAGCTTTTTTTATATTTCCACACTACTAGAGATGTTCTCTGCTGTGGACAAACCTGAAATTTATTGTTTATAAATCAATTCATCATTTAATAATGAGCCAGCAGACTTCGATAAAGAGAAACATTCTCACATGTCATCAATTCAGAGTTAGGATGAAGTAATGAATATCAAAATAATGTCTAACAATAGTGTCAAATTTAACAGTGGAAGTAGAAACACTCTGCTCACACCACATTTTGCTGGTTTGTGGCTCAAACTAGTCCGACTGGTGGAAAACCTGTTGAGCATTTAAACCAAAACCTTGCATACAGGTGCGCACGAATCACAAAACAAACCTTCCAGCAAAAACATGTAATGAGTCGTTTTAATGACTAGTTATTAATAACTAGTAGTTTACTTTTCATCAGGGTTTAAATTGTATTCGTCCTCAGCTTCCCCTCGGCTGGCAGCAGATTTAGGTAAGATAGATAGATAACCATCTGTCTATCTATCTATCTATCTATCTATCTATCTGTCTGTCTGTCTGTCTGTCTGTCCGTCTATCTATCTGTCTGTCTGTCTGTCTGTCTGTCTGTCTGTCTATCTATCTATCTATCTATCTATCTGTCTATCTATCTATCTATCTGTCTATCTATCTGTTTATAGACCTAATGATAATAATAATAATAATAATAATAATAATAATAATAATAATAATAATTAATAACAATAAGTAAGATATTAGCTGATGATTGAATAATGATTAACAATGATTTGTTTCAGATACCAGCAGCTCCAGTTCAGAGACTGCAGACGGTGAGAACACAACATACTGTAGATACATTCAATGCAAACATCCATGAAATACATCCATACGTACACAAATACATACACACATATCTATACATTTAACCTTTGAGTCAAAGTAATTTATTAACTTGTTTTCTTATGTTCATTCATTCATCATGTAAATGTTGCTTATTGTAGCTCCAGCAGCCAATCGGGTGACAGTACATGGTATGTCTGATTTTCTCCTTCTACCTCTGAATAGCTCTTTAAATTTCAGCGTTTTACGAATGTTTCTGTTGATTCATATATTGATAGCTTGAAAGCTTGAAAGCTTGATTGATTGATTGATTGATTGATTGATTGATTGATTGATTGATTGATTGATTGATTGATTATAGAACCTGCTGCAGCTGCTGCAATCAGTGTGGAAGAAGAAGATGGTGAGATGAATGCATGCTACATGATAAGATGTTGTATTAAACTATACCATGACATACTATGCTATATAATGTGATACATAACACACAACAACACAAATAACATTAACATACACAAAACTGGCTAAACTATGAGCGGGAGTGAGATTACCCCAGATAAAAATGGCATTTAAAAATAAACAGTTTGGGAAATTTCAAAATAAGAATGATATCCAATTAGTGTGTTCAAATGAAAGTTCTCACATGTATCATATATTTCTGGTTTGTTTATAAAGGTAATATCTTTTGAGGGCATATTTATCTCATATTGTCTTTGTTGGTTGCTGTTCGTTTAAAACTGTTTTTCCAACAGAAGATGAGCGCTCCGACTCTGAGGAGGGAGGGAAGAAAAAGTTCAACTCCCGTTCGGCCAAACCTCAGAGCCCAGCCGTGCTGCCACAAAACCCAGTGGGCTTTATCAAAAGCCCCTCCCATCTACCTCAGAGCCCTGCCCTCCCCCTTCAACCAGTCATTCCTCAGCCGAAAACTCTGGTGAGGAACCGAACGTCAAAGAGACGATCCAGGACCAATCGCCCCCAGATATAAGAAATCAATGCACACGCAGTAACACACACCTGTAGTAACACACCTGTAGTAACACACCTGTAGTAACACACCTGTAGTAACACACCTGTAGTAACACACATGTACGTAGGTGTAAAAATATCTTTCATACATTGATAAAAGACACACACAAACATTTGATCTTAAAACTTGTTTGTGAGTTTGTTTTTGTAACATTTAACGGTTTCATAGGACGAATTTAATAACCTTAATTGTTTTCTGACTGAAAGCTTAGACTGATCATTATTATATTATTCAGTTTTATAATATTTTCCATTTTGTCTGGGTTTGCCAGTGTCTGGCCACCAATATGTTTAATGTATTGGGCCCCTGATATGTTTAATGCATTTGGCCCCTGATATGTTTTCTGTATTGGGCCCCGATATGTTTAATGTAGTGAGCCCCTGCACCGCCTGTTTTCAATCAGCTCAGTTTATTTGAGTTTTAGGTAGTTTTTTTTTTCTTTTTCTTTTTTTTCATTTATTCATTAATAATTCTTAATTGTAATCAAACATTGACACAACATGTTCTCATGTTCTTCTTGACTTTTGTCATATTTGAATAAAGTTGAAATGAACTGAGCGTGAATTCCAGCTGACCTCTGACCTCATGACCTCATCACCCCATGACCTCTGGCCTCTGAGCAGGTACACCCTCAGAGCTTTCTGTCAGCATCACTCCTTAACCTCCAGTCACAACAGACATGTGTGTTTCACAGTATTTCCTTGTATGTGGCTTGTTTGTGGGAAATCCCATCAACTCACTGTTCTGGAAACTTTTCCTCTTCTATTGTTCAAAACATGTCTGCTGTAGTACTTCCTGCTGAGCGGCGATAATGAGGCACTGTGTGTGTGTTTGTATGTGTGTGTGTGTGCGAGGAGCTGATAATTCCGATATCATGGAGCTCTTTGGAGGCCCAAGCCTGGAAGTTTCTTCTGCTCATGCCACAGCTATAGAAGAGTAAGAGTTAGCTGTAGAGGCTAACTGTGATACTACGGCCCAGAATTAATCCAAAATCAATCACTTCTCAACACAACTTATGAGAGTGCTCAGAAATGGATGTCTGGTCTGAGAGACGGAACAAACTACTTGGGACTCTGCTGCTAACGGAGATGCTTGTGCTCACTACAGGCTGAAGATCAAAAGGGCGTAGCATGAACCGGCCGTCACCCAGGTGACAAAGAGGCAAAATCATATCTGATTCTTCACGTACCTCACAATGTCCTGGAGGAAGTATGAGGGATTTTACTATATCACCAAGGTAACTGAAGCTGTTCCAGAACAGGTTCTGGTCCAGATCACAGAATCACACATGGAAATGTTCCATCTTCTGACCAATCAATTTGTTCAGTGTAAAAGCTGTACTCCTGTAGGACGACCCCATCCTGTTGTCTTAACTTCTTCTTTTCCTGCCGGCTTCAGCGTGTCAAAGCCTAGAAATTGTGCTTTTTAATCCCGATGTAATTTCACAGATTCACCTTATCATAAATATTCAAACTGGTAGCATTAAATGAACTGAGGTTCTGTTTAACATTTCGTCAGCGCTGTGCACATTAACTGATGTCTGAACCTCAACATACCCAGGATGTGTTTCTCTCATGTGGTTTCACTAACCCCAATAATCACAATCACACAACGCTGGTTATGAAGTTGGTAAGTCAACCCAGATTTTCAGCAAACATTTAGAATATGGACAGGTCTACCCACAGTAGAGTAGAAGAAGACGTTTAACATATAATCAAACCTGAAAACATACAGTAACAGCTGAGAGATGAGGGATGGACAGAAAGAAACAGACCTGTAATGCGAGTGGTTTAGCAATTCCCTCTAGGATTTTTAGAACTTTTCTCATGACAATGGCATTGTGGACAGTAGAAGTATTGTTTTTACATTATGAACAGTCTCTATAAAATCACTCTCCTGCATTACTGTAAGAAACATTGAGTTGGGGTAATCTTTGGTGTTAAATAAGTGTCAGAAACTGTCAGCTCAACAACAGTGACCTTCAGTAGATTTCAGGGAAATCTACAGGCGACACAGGCAACAGAAATTTGATCTACATCTGAAGCAGAGTTCACAGTTCTCAGTGAGTCCAATAAAGAATAATCATAAAATCATTGAGGGTAACCAATCAAAGAGCCCACTCTGTTGTCCATTTCTTGGTCTTTTTGTAGGTCCCGGTCAAGGTCCTGGTCCATGTTGTTTCCAGGCAGTCTGAAGGGTTATTTTAAACTGGTCTGGAATCTGGTCCATCAGGTTGGAGTGTTGTTTGTCGCTCACTCTGCATCACTAAAATAATTCAGGCGTTAACAAAAGAGGTAATTGACAGGAACTCAGGTGTGTTTAACAAGAAACTGCTGCAGGTGAAACTCTGACAGACACTTTAATATTAAATTAATATGACATATTGATGATAACATCATTAATTATCAATTCATCACGACTGTCGTTAATACATGATGAGGGGTCAGAGGTCACGCTCACTGTCACCAAACCACATTTAAAAAACACTTAGCTAGCTGAAGTTGTGTATGTGAAGTTTTGTGTGCGTGTGTGTGTATCATCAGTAACACGTTAATAAGGTTTAAAGCAGTCTGAGTAATGGTATTTCTTCAATGAACTGCTTCCTTCTCTTAAACTCTTTGTGTTCCTGGTAAAAACTGTCCAACCGGTTCTCCTCATGATGAGAACAACATACCTGACATAGCACACACACACACACACACACACACACACACACACACTGTGTACATATTATTCTTACATTTCCTGGTAGGAAACGTGTGAAAACCTTATGATATTTCATGTGTTTATAGTTCTGACTTTATTGGTCTAAACCCATTTAAATGTGGTGTAAATCTTGTTTAAACTCTGGTCTGAATGTCACTTTAACTCCATGTAAACCTGGTGTAAACCCAGTATAAATGTGTAAATCTGGTGTGGCAATAATGTAAGTAGAAACATCTATAAACAACAGGAGCTGCTCTCATTTGGTGTTTCTGTTACTAAACTAGTGATTCGGTGAATTTAGACCAGGCAAACAATGTTAAACTGAGTGTAGCGGCTCAGACAGACAGGTAGGGCAGTGATTAGAGGGAGTTGGAGGTGGTGCAGGAGGAGGAGGAGAGTATAAAAACCTGCTGCTCTCTTTCAGCTCAGTTCAGACTCTCAACAAAGTGAAGTTTGGTTCGTGTCGACCTGAACGACAACATGCTGCGACGGTGAGTTAAAAACTTTATGAAACTGTTTGACTTTTACACATCACAACACTAAGAGAACTATTTTACTACACGATACTATATACTAAACTATTTAATCATTCATTCTTCATCACTGATGCTGAACATGATGCTAAAATGTCTTTTATTAAATAGTTAATGGGATTTTAGGGGAGACATTTCAGCTGTAAACACTGTAAAAGAGTATTTAGCCAACATTGCTCTGTTGGAACAGTTTGTGCTGCCACACCTGTTTGTTC
Organism: Sparidentex hasta; assembly: GCA_030272975.1. Classification (NCBI taxonomy): domain Eukaryota; kingdom Metazoa; phylum Chordata; class Actinopteri; order Spariformes; family Sparidae; genus Sparidentex; species Sparidentex hasta. The sequence continues at coordinate 42,998 of JARJLU010019958.1, read as the reverse complement.
TCATTAGACTGTCAAGTGATCTCACGTCAGTCCGTCTGCAGTCTGTCTATAGTTCACAACAGTTTCTATATGTCTCATACTTTGGCTTGGGACGTCTTTTGTCTTCACAACTTTTACAAAAAAAAAATATGTGACTCTTGTCCGTCAAGATATTTCTCAGATGTTACAGTAATGACATGAATCATTATGACATGAAGCTGCAGTTCAAACAGTCTCAAACGACATTTCTTAAATAGCTGAGCTGAGATTTCAGCTGCTGACAGTATCAGTGTTTAGGTTTGGTTCATTAGCTCAGCAGAAGGACTTCAGTGTTTCAGCTGCAGTCATTCGACTCTCAGATGAACCTCAAAGCTCATGTGTCTCTTTGAGGATCTGAGCTGCCCTTCATTGTTTCTTTCTATACATTGAAAAGAAGAAATGCTTTGTTTCTTTGCTCTCTATGGAGGAACCACAAAGAAGTGCAGTCATTTAACCCTTCAGACCGGTTTCACCCTCCACTCAACACAAGTCATAAAGAATGTAATGCACTTAATCCAAAATGTTGAATATGTTTGTCACTTTATATTCTTTGTTTGTCATTTTACATTTTTATGTTTGTCACATTACATTTTTATTTTGTCACTTTACATTCTTTATATTTGTCAGTTTACATACTTTGTTACTTTAAATTCTTCATGTTTGTCACTTAACAGTCTTTATATTTGTCACTTTACATTCTTTGTTTGTTACTTTAAATTCTTTATATTTGTCAATTTACATTCAACACTTTACATTATTTATATTTGTCACTTGACAGTTTTTATATTTGTCACTTAACAATATTTATATTTGTCACTTTCCATTCTTAATGTTTGTCACTTTACATATTTATATTTGTCACATTAAATTTTTATGTTTGTCACTTTACATTTTTTATGTTTGTCACTTATTTAATTAATATTTTATCTAGTGGTATAAACATTTTAATATGTATGGGCTGAAAAACACTATTGACTCTGGTGGAGTGTCTCTTCCTGTACGACAGTGCAATGCAGGAAAACAATATGCAAACACATTGCAGCCAAATCAACCTGTTCACTTTGCATGCATGTTCCAGGTGTGTTGTGTTGCTGCTCCTTGCTCTCACTGCTGTTTCTCTGGCAGCTCCAGTCACTGGTAAGCTATGATCAGTTGTCAATAATGTTATTATCAGCAAATATCAATAGGTGCACTTAATGTTCAATATTAACTTTTTAATAATAATTGATTTCCATCATTGTCTGTCTGTCTGTCTGTCTGTAGATCAACCAACAGATAAAGGTAAAATAAATGTTTAAATCCTGGTCATTCTTGTCATTCAGTTCATTAAGTCTTACCCTTTAGTTCTGGTCAAGCTTTGACCTTTGACCTTGTAGAGACCCCACTCCTCATGATGACATCCGATCACCACAGAGAAGCCAATAAGAGTGCAGACTGTTACTGATTTTAAAGTTCTGTCAGTGGCGCTTACTGACTGTACAGTGCAACAAATACTACATGATCATTACATCATTAGCTGATTATTACATCATCAGCTATTTGTGGGATTAAAGTTAAGTTATTGATTGTTATATCATCACTGTTTCTTGCATGAACGTTTCTGAATATTGAAGATTTAGAGAATGTTAAAAACCTGCTGAGGAGCCGGGAAGACTCACAGACAGGTAACAGAACTACACAAATACACAATCTATAGGCAAAATTCTCCACATGCTACACATACTGTACACACGTGTATACAAACTGTACATCTAAACATGTTGATTTGTTTCAACAGCTTCTGCTGACAACAAAGCAACAGATGACACAAGCACAGGTAACCTTTCTGTCTCTGCCTGTCTGTTCACCTTCCTGTTTACCCGTCTGTCTGTTCACCTCTCTGTTCATCTGTCTCAGGTGCCTCAGGTGTGTCTGTCAGTCCTGATACAGGTCAGTTTGTAGTTTAATGAATCTTAATTGAATGAATCTTTGATTTAAGTCAGTTCACATGTGAATCAAATTAAATTCAAGTTTAAACTCTGATTGATGGAAATTTTCACATCAGTTTCATTTGAAATGTGTTTGCGATTCTTCAGACGACACCAACACCTCCACAGACACTGCAGGTGAGAATTTTTATTTTCTGTCTTTAGTTTATGTGATTAGACATGGATTGATCATTGATCAGATCAAGAGCGCTCAGACCAAGACAAAATCACCAGGAAGAGACACAAAATGACTCTAAGATGAGCAGAAATCAAATAGAGCCTTGACCCAAAAGAACCTGTCTCTCTAACCCGAAACCTGTTCATCGGTGCTGATCTAGTGAGATGACAGTTACGATAACCCAGACGATAACACAGACGACAGTAGGGACAACATTTCTAATGTTTCGTGTTTGTGATTCTTCAGATGACACTAACAATACCTCCACAGACGCTGCGAGTGAGAATACAGATTTCTTATGTTTCAGTCTTTAGTTTATGTAACTCCTTGAAGTGGATTGATCACCGATCAGGGCTGATTATTAACACCGCTGCTTCTTAATCAAACAGTCTCGTTGATGTTTTTGTTTGTTTCTTTGTTTCTTTGTTTGAGTATTTTTATTGTATCTCACATAGGTCATATATTTCACACTGCAGTATGATAGCCAAAGCTCACCGATTGGCTGGACTCATATCTGAATAATCAATAATACACACCTGTTTGGTTACAGATTGACTGCTGATGTTTCCCATGATAACAAATAATCGATGAGTGTGAAATATGTTTGATCCTCAGATGTTGCAGAAGACAGCGAAGACAAGAGTGACGTAAACACTACCGATAAGTCTGACAATGAGACTGATGCTGAGCAACAGGAGAAAGATGATTCTACAACTGAGGCTGATGTAGATGAGGATGATAGTAAGGATGATGATGTGGATGAGGATGATAGTAAGGATGATGATGTGGATGAGGATGATAGTAAGGATGATGATGCGGATGAGGATGATAGTAAGGATGATGATGTCGATGAGGATGATAGCAAGGATGATGATGTCGATGAGGATGATAGTAAGGATGATGATGTAGATGAGGATGATAGTAAGGACGAGGATGAGACTAAGGAGTCCGAGGATCCGGCTCAGGAGGAGGATGAAAGTGAGGTTGAGGATGAAACTAAGGAGTCTGAGGATGAGGATGAGACTCAGGAGGAAGACAAAATTGAGGATAGGGATGATGTAGATGAGGCTGATAGTACGGATCAAGATGAGACTAAGGAGTCTGAGGATCAGGGTCAGAAGGAGGATGATAGTGAGGGTAACGATGACACTAAGGGGTCTGAGGATAAGGACAAGTCTCAGGAGGAAGATGATATTGAGGCCAAGGATGAGACTAAGGAGTCTGATGATGAGGATCAGGGTCAGGAGGAGGATGTTAGTGAGGATAAGGATGACATTCAGGAGTCTGACGCTGAGGTTGAAGGAGAGGATGAAAATCAAGATGCTGCAGCAGGAGGGGAGGAGAGCTTGTCTGAGGAGGACAGCGACATTTCAGACAGAATGGAAGGAGCTAGTGATGAGGACACAGATGAGGAAGACACAGAAAGCATGAATGTAGATGAGGAAGATGAAAGTGGAAATCAAGGTAAGGATGACAGTGACGAGCCTGAAACAACAGAGGCTGACAGTGATGCAGACTTGTCAGCAGAAGAGGATGAGGAGGATGTTTCAGAAAGCGAAGCTGACGGTGACAGCACTGAACCAACAGATACAAACATGCCAGAGGACGAGGAAGAGCAGCAGAGTGCTCTCTCTACCGAAGGTAAACACAATGACGACTGTTTCATCAGGTCTTTTTATCTTTAATAGAGAAGGGTTAGGGTTAGGGTTCTAAGAATTCAGGTCGTTTTCAAAGTTGACGTAAAGAGTCAAAACTATAGACCAGGGTTGACTTCAAGTACTTTACATCGAATATAAACGTTTTAAAAGCTTCAGGATCAGAATTAAAATATGAGAATAGGTGAAAGATGGAGATCAAAATGAGAAGTCAAGGACAAACAGAGACTTCAGAGGAAGCAGCTGACAGACAACATCTAGGCAAGCCTTTCTTTTACAGTCCCCTAATTACCAGGTGTTTCCCTGGTAAATTCATGTTAACACAAAAAGTGTTAGTAGGTAATTACCAATGGAAATAAGAAAGTAAATACAAAGAAACTATGGCCAAAATGCTGGGTAATTATCTGGTAACTACATGGTAAATTATAATGTTAATGGGTAATTACTGCTGGTAATAAGCAGGTGGCTACAGTCTCCTAATTGCTAGCAATTTACCCATTAAATATATGGTAACAAAAATGTGTTACTAGGTACTGTATTTATTGTCTTATAACCATTGGTAATTATGTAGTAACACTTCTGTGTTACCATGACTTTACCAGATAAATACCTGGTAATTAGGGAGATGTAAAAGAAAGGCTTACCAACATGGGTTTCCTCCTTAATATTTACCAGATCCAGACAGCAACTCAGCTTATTTGTGGATTTATTTGATTCTGGATCTAAAAGTAATTTCACACCTACTAGATACTAAAATGCAGGTGAAATGAAAGATTAAAAAATACAAATAAAACTGAGTCGAGATGAAGAGTTCGGGTGTGGAAAAGCTTGAAGCCTTGAAAGCGCAAACAAATAAAATCCAGTGTCAAAGTAGATGAATTAGAGACACAAAGACATCAGATGGGTTAACACTCTGAGGTCATTGTCTTTGTTTACTGAGACTTTTTATGATTATCTCACAGAAGCAGTGCTGACATCACTGTGGGTGGAGCCTGTTTGTTAATGTTAATGAGTTGTTACCTTGTTTGTTGTTGCAGCGACACCGGTTGACCAACCAGATCAGACGGATGACCGCGCCACCACTGACGGTAAAGGTCACACCCTACTGTGACAACACATTGCCTTACAGCCAATCACAGTTCAGAGCCACTTGAATCCACTGAGTTGCAGGAGAGAGAATTAACCAGTCAAACCAGTTTGAGAGCAACGAGAGAAGTGACACTTCTCCATTTTCTTCTTTCAGTCATGAATTAGACGCTTGGACTCTGTGGGAGCTCAGCAACTGCAGGTAAAATCACTCTGACTGTTGATGAACGTAACTGGAAGTGTAACTATGAAGTCAACATTGACTAAGTAACTAGTTACTTTGGTTGTGACACTCTGTGAAATGAGTCAACTGAAGTCAAAACATTAGATTCTGTGCTGTGTTCACGGGGAGTGGGAACAAATTACATTGCTGATGAGTGACAGTCGGCCGGGAATCAATCAATCACTCACAGATGTTCATCGATCAGCTCTGTCATGTCACACACAAACAACAACAATGATCATGAGTGTTTGTGTGTTTTCTCCCGTCAGAGCCGGCCCCGCGGTGGACTCAGTTACCATGACAACAACAATAAGAAATGCAGCTTAACTTCAACCTCCAGCTTCCATTTTATCAATCAATCCACAAATCACTGTGTTTATCACATGTAATTATATAAGGCTCAGTCTCTACTGTCTTCAGGCTCTGAGTCCATGTCTTTAACCTGTCTCACTGTCTGCCTGTCTGTCTGCTCTGTGCTCACACGTGTACATACAGTCATCGTTTACCTGCTGACCTGAGATCTGCTCTGTGTTCACATCTTTTACTGTACAAACATTCATGAAGGACGAACAATTGTCTGTCTGTCGGAGGAACTGCTAATAAAGTCTGAATTTTCTCACGAGTCTCAGAGTCTTTTTTTAATGGTGTTGATCTGTGATCAGACAGCAGCGACATCAACAGCAGTGACATTCAGGTCAGAGCAGATTATAGAAAATCTTTTTTAATACAGACTCAGATGAACAAACATATTTTTAATGTCTTTGAAATTACCCCCGAAGAGACCACAACTACGCAACGCCGATGAAATCACAAAAAATGATTTCATAATTATATTCTGATATTTTCTAATAAACAGCTGCAGATTTATTTAATACATTTACAGGAAACTTCAAACTAGTTACTGTCCAACCTGCAGGTCAGTTTTTAACTTTCCGCATCCTCACCAAGTCTGTCTGTCACACACACAGACACACACATGCACAGTTATCGTGTGTGGGTATAAATTCTTGTCTCAATATAAACAGACTTAACTTGAGTGTTGTGAAGACATCAGACAGAGTGTTCCACCTGTCATTCCACCTGTGTTATTTTAACTGGGTTTCATCTTCATTCACCTTATTTACAAGTTGTTTCTTCATTTCTTCACCTGTTTGGCACCTGTTGATGCCCCTGTTGACATTCATGTTTAGGAATGTCAAGCAGTTGGATGTTAAAATTTTAAGCTAGTTGTAGGGGATGACCTGTAGCTTATTCCAGGTGTGTTGGAGGGGTTGGAGTCAGGTTACCTGCTGCTGCAGGTCACCGGTTTGGAAGACTGACTCCTGAGATGGAAGAGATGAAGTTTCCCTGAGACGATGAATAAAAAGTGACCTGCAGGTCCAGAGAAGTTAAGTGACTGACACACACACACACACACACACACACACACACACACACACACACACACATAAGAAAGGAGGTACCCATTGTGAGGTAATGGGTGTTTGTTTCAAAAAGCTCCTGATTGGTTAATGGAGGTTGTAACCATGGCCAACCCAATCAATGGAGCCTTACACATCACTCTGTGTGTGTGTGTGTGTGTGTGTGTGTGTGTGTGTGTGTGTGTGTGTGTGTGTGTGTGTGGTGTGGGTGGGGGGGGGGGGGTTTTGGTATAACAAAGGTACATTTCACATCGAAGCAGCTGATAGGTCGATATCTGTGAGAAAGGATTTACCTTTACCTGAGTCCCACACACACACACAAGCAGAGGTAGAAGTACAACTGTGGGGTTAGGATCAGGTGACCCCTTACTTTTATAATTCATCATTTTAACTGCTGTCAGTTTGATCAGTCTTTAAATGAATGGTTTATCCAGGTCACGTATTGATAAGATCACACTTTTGTCATCAGCTCTGATTTGATATGTTTCTAATGCTGGAAGACTTTAACTCCTATGCTACCCTGACGACCGCTGGGCCTGAAGTAATTCAACTTAGCATGTGCTGTGTCTGGATTTACTCACTCAAAAGGCCATACTCTTGATTGCATTTCATCCTGAGATATAAAGATTAATGATGTAAATGTGTAGATCCAAGTACGACTCCTCTTTAACGTGGTTCCCTGTGTCTCCTGTCACCAGACACCAAAACTAGAATATAACTAGTTCCTTCATCTTGGATGAAACCATCAGACGAAAACATCTCATGACCAAGACAGATTTAAATATTTGGGGGCTTAAACAACAAAGTGAAGTGATTCCAATCATCCAAATCCACATTTAATCTGGAACATCTCAGTTCTCTGCTGATTAATGCAGAGGTTAAGATGGCAAGAGCTGAACATTAGAAGCTGTATTATTGAACCAACAACAAACCACCTCCAATTCCTGTTGAGAAACCTCATTCATGCTCATTTCATTCGTTCAATTTCTCCATCCACATTAGTTTGGTGATGAAAATCTTTGTGCAGAAATTCTTGAGAAATGGGCAACTCTTTACAGACGATGGTTCATGAGAATTGGATATATGACACTGAAATATTTATTGAAGCTTGATTCAGGAGAATAGACTCAAACACTATAAGTGAAAACATAGTACTGTCAAATCATTTACCTAGACCTGCCTAAGGGTTCTGTCTGGTACTGGACTCTAAACACAGAGCTGAACACACTCCAAAAGACTACCTTTACCTCCACCTACCTTTAGCCTACATAAGGGCATGACCTCTTTGTCAGTTCTCACTCCCAACACATCGAATCCAGCAGCCTGGTCGGTGGCTCTACACTGTTATGTCAAAACTGTAGTTTCCCTCTCGTGTCACGTCTTTAAGTGCTGTTCCAGTGAGAGGAGTGATTGTAGAAGGGAAAGTCTTGTAACCGGTGAGAACGGATGACTGAACCTTTACAGAGAGTCTGGAACAACCGACCTGAGGAGATCAGGGCTTAAAACTGTTTGCAATTGCTGTTAACTTCCACTTTCACATTATTTATTTGTTTATCTAAAAAAAAAAATTTTAAAAAAAAGCTTCTTGCCACTTTTGTCTGTTTGGTGAGATCTTCGTTTTAAAAGAACAATTCACCCAGAAAGTAAGGTCCCGTCATCATCTCCTCCCTCCATGCTGATATAAAGTCAGGTGAAGTATGATAGTCCACAGAACATCTGTGGAGCTTCACAGTAAAATAGCGTTGCAGCATTCTGCTAAACAACTGAAGCAGCTGGAGACCGCAGAAGCCCAGAGACTCCAGACATTATACACATCCTCAATGTGCTGTCCAGTTTTTAGCAGCTACAGTGAAGAATTTAGTTTTAAAAGGGTGTAAATAATATCTTGGAAACACCCTACTTTAACATTCATGTTGGTAGTCAGATGTATTTACTGGTAAAGATTTTAAGTGTTTGTGTGTGTATTTGTTAACCTTATAACTGCTCCTGTGGAGGCTGATGTATAATCTCATGATGACTGTTGATATGTTGATGTATTGATTATACAGGATGAACAGGTGGACTAAAGGATTAGCCCAAATCTTTTTTCTAATTAGTATTTACACCAGTGTGAGCTGAATTAATTATACTGTGATTCTGTATCAAATGTAGATCTTCAATAAGTTCTAATGTGTGTGAGTGAGTTTGAATTATCTTCAATACTGAATCGTGTTATGTCTAGTTATCTGTTTCCTCTGAGTTTCTGAAGTCTCATTAGCTCCGTATTGCTCCCACAGCTCTTGGTTACAGTTGGACATCAGGATCAAAGGTCCAGGGGAGCTGCAGTCAGTCAGAACCGAGCTGGACCAAACTATACCTTAATGTGCCCTTAATTCCTCTTCTGGACCCAATCCCAGAGTCCAACTCGGCTCCAGCTCAGTTCTGGTTTCAGGACGTCCTGCTGCAGATGGATGCAGACTCACGTTCTGCCCTGATTCCCACAGACAGCAGGAAAATCACTTCAAAATAAAAGCACAGAAGGTTAGTAGGTTTTCAAGCGTGTAACACTGAAAGAACAACTTCATTTTCATTTCACAGTCTGTTTTATACAGACACGTCTACACACACTACCATACAAGGATTAAAACTACTATAAATACAACTACTATTCTATGTAGGAGGAAGGAGGACTTGGCAGGGGTGGAGGTGAAGGGGGGAGGAGGAGGAGGGACAGAGAGGAAGAAGGTTATGGACGTAGTTCAGAGGAATGTATGCAACTTTATCCCTGGAGCTCTATATCACTCATAAAGCTTCTATTCTATATGTCCACTAAGCCTGAACACACACATAGTAACACACAGAAACTCACAGTAAAACACACACAACAAAACATGAACGCACATTAACAAACACACAGTAGTATATAGTTACATACCCAGAAAAACAGAGTAACACACAAGTATAAATGTCAGCACTGACATCAATTCAGATTTAGTTTGTATTAAGTAAGTTGTAGTAAGTTGTCACTTTTAAGCAGTTTTGGACACATTGTACTTGTCAGAATTATAAACCAAGATGAATGGCTGATGAGCACTTTGAGATACTGAAGAAATATTTTGTGTACATTTCACAGGTATTACAAAGTGGACTACTTGTGCCTAACTGATGATCTGGGCTGAGCCTATATTCTGTGGGCAGAACTAACGGTCATATATAGTATAGTTTACTTTGAATTGACTTTGATTTGACAAAGTAATACATTAAAAACATAACTAAACTGTAGGAATGTAGGCAAATTTGTTCAAATGATATTGTCACAATAAACATTCTAATAAATGTGGTAAAGAAAGACACAACTGACTCGGCAGAGTTAATGATAACAAGCTCAGAGCAATAATCCACTGCCACAGTCCATAATAATCCACAGTAGGCCTAATATGTATAGTGTTGTTTAGCACGCTTCACATTAGAGACCTGAGGACAAAACTGAGGACACACTAAAATAAATGTAAAGTAAAGTAAATCTAAAGTAATGTTACATGGCAAATATTGAACAGCAGAGGAGGTCTGTGAGGGACCAGCAGCTCCACTGGACCAGGATCCAGCAGCTCCACTGGACCAGGATCCAGCAGCTCCACTGGACCAGGATCCAGCAGCTCCACTGGACCAGGATCCAGCAGCTCCACTGGACCAGGATCCAGCAGCTCCACTGGACCAGGATCCAGCAGCTCCACTGGACCAGGATCCAGCTGACATGACAGACATCTGTCTAACAACACACCCTCCCTCCCAAATGTGATGCCAACAAACTGAACCTGTTATAATTCACCAGGTGTCACTTCACTCAATCAGTCTTACAGCATCCAAATGTGACATATACATTTCATTTTAGCACTGTCTTAAAGCAAACACTTAAGATAGCTAAAAATTCAGCATTAAAGCTCCGCCTCCACCCGCATCATGTGACAAACCTTACTTTCATCCTGAGAGCGTTTGTGTTCATCTAGTATCTTCTTTTTATTTGTTTCTGAACCAGATGAATGGAATGGAATAGAATTGCGGCTCAGTGCAACTCGCCTTGCCTCTCCTCACTTAGTAGTCGTCATAGCAACGTGGTGTGGTAGAGACCAGATCTGACCAATCAGCAGGCGTCCGTGTCACCTTGGCTCACTTAGAACATCAGCAGAGGTGCTATGCAAAAAAGTGCCAGGTACTTTTTAGATCTTTTCCGTTGGGTCACTCCTCAAATATTGAGGCCAGACTTGCAACTTGAGGGGCCCCCTAGTGGTGCGGGGGTCCTATGTACCAGCATAGTGCGCATATAGCAAGAAACGGCTCTGTAAATATGTTAGGTTATAGGTTGTAGGTGTTATATGTTACATATGGAGTATTGTATTTTTAGATCCTGGGTGTTCTTTATTAGTATTAGGTAAGTTGCATAACAACGATGTGGATGTAAGGGTTATTGTTAGTGCTTTATATTTACATTGTGGGTGTGTTGTATATTTATACACACATACATACACACACAAATGTGTGTGTGTGTGTGTGTGTGTGTGTGTGTGTGTGTGTGTGTGTGTGTGTCTGTGTGTGTGTGTGTGTGTGTGTGTGTGTGTGTTGAACGTAAACATATTTACTGTGTTTTATATTAACATTGTAGGTGTTAAATATTGACATTTAGCTTTTTGCAGATATACATTGTGGGTGTTAAATGTTGATATTAAGTGTGTTTCATATCAACATTATCAGAGTTGTATATCAATATACAGTATTAAAACTGTAGGTGTTCAATGTTGATATTTAGTGTTTTATTTTAAATATTACAGGTTTCATATATTAATATATAGTATGTTGTATATTAACATTGTAGGTGTTGTATGTTAGCATCAGGTGTGCTGTATATCAACATGTGCGTGTTCTTTCCCTTCTGTCCCTTCTGAAAGTTGCTTTCTGCATTCAGCAGACACTTTTGTGTCTGCTGAATGCAGAAAGCAACTTTCAATAAGTACATTTATCACAAGAAAGAAACCACAACAAACACTCACTGATAAAGTAAGAAAGAAAAAATAGAAACAACTTTCAAGCCCTCAACTGAGCATGCTAGCAGTAATTCATCAAGTATACGAGGTTGAAGTGGTGCACAGCAGCGGACAAGGAGCCGTTACATGTGATCTGAAAGGTGCGATTTGTCAGGTATGATATGAACCAAGTTAGAACAGAGTCAGCAGTGCCAATTTGAGCCGGAGAGAGAGGAGGATTTGGTGGCTGACTGTTGCAGAGGATAATTTGTGGAGAACGAGGACTGATGAGTGGAAAAAGGCTCTGGCGGCACTGTGAGGAGATCCATCTCAGTGGAGTGACGAGTCCTGAAGCCTGACTGATTGTATGATATTAATATTTAGTGTGTTGTATATTAATATTGTAGGAGTTGAATAATAACATTTAGTGTGTTTTACATAAAAAATGTGGGTTTTCTTTGTTAAGTTGCATATAAACATTTACATTTTAGGACATTTATCAGATGTTTTTTGTCCAGAGTGACTTGCAGTAATTCATACATACATTTATAGACCAATGGCTGCCGCTGCCATGCAAGGTGCCGACCAGCACATCAGCAGCAGTCTGGGGTTCAGTATCTTGCCCAAGGACACTTTGACATGCAGACCAGGGGGATCAAACCAGCCCCCTTTCCAATAACAAGATGCTGGCTCTACCCCTTAGCCACAACTGCCAACAGCTGTGGCATTTAAAGATGGACATTTTTAAACAATTTAACAATGAGGATGCTGTACAAAAATATTTAGTGTTTTTATATTAATCTTTTGTATATAGTAACATTTGGGTTGTTCAGTATGATTTTGGTGTAGAGTTTAATGCATGGTGTTGTCTTTGAGGTGATGACAAGGAAATTGGAAAATAAACCTGTTAGGAGAGGTGGGGCAGGAGGGGACATCCGCAGGCTTTTGAGCCTGACAGACATTACTGGTGGAATAGTAAACATAATTATTCCAGCTGGAGCAAAACTTGAATGGAACACAGCCACTGATCAATTAAAATGTGATTCATGACATCAGTACTTGTGGACTGTGTTTAGTGTGTACTGAAGAGACTCTGAAGGAGACATGTATTTCACATATATTTCAGATCAGTTACAAGGACCATCTCCTCTCAAGTGAAAGATGTTCGACACACAAATCAACAGTCAGAAAACTAGTGTTGGAGTATTTAGTGTTGATCAGATAATCAGACTGCCGAAACTTCATATTCAGTCCCTCCATAAAAATGTGTAGTTTTTTGTGATTGTTGCAGGAAAGAATCCTTGATTATCCGGCACGTTTTCTTAAAAAATGTGATGGAATATGCGGGATATTGATGCAATTTTATTTGATAAAAACTTGCAAAAACTGCAGTTTGATGAAAAAGAGAAAAAAAGTGATTCCCCCGACACCCTGTTCTCACTAGGCTACTACCATAATGTAAAGAGTCATTTCTTTTTACTTCCAATGATAAGCAAGCAAACTTCATCACAGAAAGTGCTGGGAATATTTCAGTTCTCATCCTGTTTTATTTCAGACCTTAATAAACACATGACTCCAATTTACAAAAGTTGATGAGTCAAACAAGTTCTGTAGCTTTACAAAAGGAAAATGCTACAACTTTGTAAAAATGAATAAATAGAATTAAAAAAAAAAAAATAGAATGTGTGCTTTCTGTTTTTAGAGGTAGCTATACAAAACAGACATCTTCTGTTAAAATGAGTGCTTCCAAGGCACAAAATGCAATCTCTTACTGTAAGGTAAATTTACATACTACTAACATACTTACAACTGTAATGTTTTTGAAACTAGTATGATTTTTTTGTTGGCAAATGAGACTAATTTGCGGGCTTCATCATGGCTTCATCGCAAGGTTTGCAGCTTTTCGATTATGTTCACGTTGTGTAATTATGTCACTTCATAACGTTCCCATGGCAATGGGGGAAAATGGCAGCTCTTGTGTGAAGGAAACGCAAAATTTTTCAACTTTCTGCTAAGATATGTGACTTTTTTGCAACGAAAATACAGGGATTATGAAATCACGCAAGCCCTGCATTTTTTGCGCAGAAATCTGCAATTTATGTGGCAAAAGTATGGCGTATTTGAAAAAATGCAGCCCTCGCATAAATATGAGGACTTTGGCTGATTATGCATTGAATTATGAAGTCGAATGATCACATTTTTCTAGAGGGACTGCATATTATAGAATAGAACCATAACAGACTGTTTGCAGTCAATATTTTCATCATCATTTTTATTATTATTATTATAATCATCCACATTATTGTGGTTGGCATTTTCATGACATCAGAGAAAGCTGGGCTCGTTAACGTTTTAATCCCATCTACTTGATTGGTTGGTTGTTGTTGTCAGTGAGATGGGAGGTGAGGTCACACTGGATCTCAGGAGGTAAAATCTGCACAGGTGATTAATGTGGCTAACAGGCTAACAGGTTAACAGTCCACAGAATCACCTGCCCTTACTACAGCCGATCACCCTGCTGTCAGATAACTTCAAAATAAACCATTTCTCCTTAAGGAGAGGTCAGGGGAGCACTGCTCGCAATGCATGGTGGGATATCTCCAGCCTACAGAGGAAAGATGAAAGTATCACTTAGAGAATGAAAGTACAAGGGTTTCTTTAGTGCTGGTGGGGTTGCGTTAGAAGTGTTTGCAGTATTCTCAGCAGTAGATTTTGCAGTTCCTTCAGTATTAGTTTGCAGTATTCTCAGCAGGAGATTTTGCAGTATTCTCAGCAGGAGATTTTGCAGTACCATCAGTATTAGTTTGCAGTATTCTCAGCAGTAGATTTGGCAATATTCTCAGCAGTAGATTTTGCAGTACCATCAGTATTAGTTTGCAGTATTCTCAGCAGTAGATTCTGCAGTATTCTCATCAAGAGATTTTGCAGTTCCTTCAGTATTAGTTTGCAGTATTCTCAGCAGTAGATTTTGCAGTATTCTCAGCAGGAGATTTTGCAGTTTCTTCAGTATTAGTTGGCAGTATTCTCAGCAGTAGATTTTGCAGTTCCTTCAGTATTAGTTTGCAGTATTCTCAGCAGTAGATTTTGCAGTTCCTTCCGTATTAGTTTGCAGTATTCTCAGCAGTAGATTTTGCAGTATTCTCATCAGGAGATTTTGCAGTACCTTCAGTATTAGTTTGCAGTATTCTCAGCAGTAGATTTTGCAGTATTCTCAGCAGGAGATTTTGCAGTATTCTCAGCAGGAGATTTTGCAGTACCATCAGCAGGAGATTTTGCAGTACCATCAGTATTAGTTTGCAGTATTCTCAGCAGTAGATTTGGCAATATTCTCAGCAGTAGATTTGCAGTACCATCAGTATTAGTTTGCAGTATTCTCAGCAGTAGATTTTGCAGTATTCTCATCAAGGGATTTTGCAGTTCCTTCAGTATTAGTTTGCAGTATTCTCAGCAGTAGATTTTGCAGTTCCTTCAGTATTAGTTTGCAGTATTCTCAGCAGGAGATTTTGCAGTTTCTTCAGTATTAGTTGGCAGTATTCTCAGCAGTAGATTTTGCAGTTCCTTCAGTATTAGTTTGCAGTATTCTCAGCAGTAGATTTTGCAGTTCCTTCCGTATTAGTTTGCAGTATTCTCAGCAGTAGATTTTGCAGTATTCTCATCAGGAGATTTTGCAGTACCTTCAGTATTAGTTTGCAGTATTCTCAGCAGTAGATTTTGCAGTATTCTCAGCAGGAGATTTTGCAGTATTCTCAGCAGGAGATTTTGCAGTACCATCAGCAGGAGATTTTGCAGTACCATCAGTATTAGTTTGCAGTATTCTCAGCAGTAGATTTGGCAATATTCTCAGCAGTAGATTTGCAGTACCATCAGTATTAGTTTGCAGTATTCTCAGCAGTAGATTTTGCAGTATTCTCATCAAGGGATTTTGCAGTTCCTTCAGTATTAGTTTGCAGTATTCTCAGCAGTAGATTTTGCAGTTCCTTCAGTATTAGTTTGCAGTATTCTCAGCAGGAGATTTTGCAGTTTCTTCAGTATTAGTTGGCAGTATTCTCAGCAGTAGATTTTGCAGTTCCTTCAGTATTAGTTTGCAGTATTCTCAGCAGTAGATTTTGCAGTTCCTTCAGTATTAGTTTGCAGTATTCTCAGCAGTAGATTTTGCAGTATTCTCATCAGGACATTTTGCAGTACCTTCAGTATTAGTTTGCAGTATTCTCAGCAGTAGATTTTGCAGTATTCTCAGCAGGAGATTTTGCAGTAATCTCAGCAGTTGCATGCTGGGTCCCTCCCCCTCTCTGTGAGCATAAATACAAGTGTTTGAGGGAGGATCTGCAGATCTTCAGCTGTGTCTCTTTACCTGAATACAGAAACTCTCCAACAGCAGCATGCTGCCACCGTGAGTGCTACTCTCTACTACTATTTATACTTCTTAACTATTTTTAATACTACCACTCCTTTCACTGACTCTGTAACACCATGGTGTTCTGCTGATTTATCTACATGTTTATGGATTGTTGTGACAGTTGTTTAATCCTAATATACATACATGTGTGTATGTATGTAACTCTTTGGAATACTGCAGAAAAAATATTTAAACAACAGCACTGTAATACTCCTGTAGTTATACTCCAATACTGTAATACTAGCATAGTTATACAACAGAACTGTAATAATATTGTACTGTAATACTGCTGTAGTGATACAGCAGTACTGTAACACTACTGTAGTGATATGATACAATGTGTTTCCACTGACTTTTATTATATATTTATATATATTGAAGAAGCACTGAGAGCTCTCACATGTTGAAACCTTGTATTTCCATCATGTTAGCAGCTGTCTTTGATCACTGAACTGATATATATTAAATATTCATCATTGCAAGTATTGATCATTACCAATTATCTTTCGATTGTATTAATTGGTATTTGTTGGAAATGAATTGTATTGATTACTGATGACTGGTATACTGATTGAAACCGATGAAGGTTTACTGGTTTTGATTAGTCATCTTCTCAACTGTTAATGATTATTAGTATTTCACGATGTAAAAGGAATTGAAACTGGTACTGCTCAGTAATATACTGCCTGTGTCCTAACAGAAACCTGTTGATCGTGTCGATAATCATCTTTCTGACAACAACCATTTCTACGGCTCCTGTGGAGGGTAAGAATACCTCATATCTAAATTAGACACACAGTTTTACAGAAAACTTCATATTTAAATTATATAACCCAATCATACATTTTTCTCCTGTTTATTTGGGGTCGGGTTGCCGTGGCACCCTGGAAGGCTTTCCTGTCGCTTCTAGGGGAACCCTGATTTTTTTCTCAGTCCATATCAGATATAATCCTTCCAGGGAGTTCTGAGTCCACCACAGGGTCTCCTCCCAGTTGGTTGTGCCTGGAAAACCTCCAAAGGGAGGCACCCAGAAGGCATCCTGATCAGGTGCTCGAACCACCTCAGCTAGCTCCTTCGGATGTGGAGGAGCAGCAGCTCCACTGTGAGCTCCTCACTCTGTCCTTAGGGCTAAGCACAACCACCCCACAGAGGAAACTCATTTTGGTTGTCTGTATCCACAATCTCATTCTTTCAGTTACCACCCACAGCTCATGAGCATGGGTGGGGGTCTGAACGTTGACTGACTGGTCATCAAAAGTTTGCTTTCTGGCTCATCTCCTTTTTCACCCCAGCAGTCCAGTGCAGTGCTGGCATTACTGCTGATGCACCAAACCACCTGTCCAGCTGGCACAGTTTTTCCCTGTCACATGTTAACAAGACCCCTAGATATTTCAACTCCTTTCCTTGGGGCAGGAGTTCAACTCAGAACTGAAGAGGGCCATCCATGGTTTTCCATTTGAGAACCATAGCCTCAGACTTGAAGGACTTAACTGGTCCACACTCAACTACTAACCGTCCCAGTGCTTGGGGAATCTCTGGACCAATGACACCAGGAGAACCAGAGAAGCAATTCCGAGGTTGTCAAATAGGAAACTCTCCTCACCACAACCACACCTTCAGATCCTGTTCATGAATTTCACAGACAGGATCAGAGCCAAGGCGACAACCCACCACAAACATGTTTGAGTTTTCGTTGCATATATGAACACAGCTGTCACTTATGTAAGGAGTAAAAAGTTTGTAGTAACAGTCCTGGTTATTACACACAATATTCATTAAATACTTAATACTTATTCTTATATCAATTGAATGGACATGTTTATTATTTCATAAGATGAGATGCAAGTTTTATATGTTTATGTTTCCAGAGAAGGAGGAGGTGGAGGTGGAGGCCACAGAGGAGGTGGAGGGAGAGCTATCTGAGGAGGAGGAGGGTAGGCAGTGTGTGTGTGATATTTGGTGTATTAGTTTGGAATATTCATGTCTAGATCAATATCTGATCAAATGATCAAAAATATTTGTCTTTGTGTGTATGATCTCAGCTCACACTGACATGAGAGTGGAAAAAAAACTTGTGCTTTCGGATGAAGGGTTCAATAAAATTATTGATGAAGAGTTCAGAGCAGAGTCGATATGATTGGTAATAATAATGATCAATAATAAACTTTAAATATGAAGAGCAGAACAAACAGAAAATCAGATAAAAATGAAATGTTGAAGCTGCTGAAAATGTGAACATTTATTCTAAAGCATCTTTAATTAGAGCTATCAATGTTGGATGTGTTTCTCTTTCCAGATGATGATGACTCCAAGAGTCAAGATAAGATTGATGAGGGTGAGACTTTAACTTCAACATAAACCTGCATAAACACAAAAACAAGCTTGAATTTTAAATGTAAACATTTGTTTTAAATGTGTGAGGTGATGAAGATCTGAGAGGCTCAGTCACAGATTCATGTGACGCAGACAGCGTTATTATATTATTAGTTTGAACAGATTCTGTGTCAGATGTTAGCGACATGATTCTTCAGTCTGTTTCTGATCAACTTTGTGAGATGCCTTTCTTCAGCTGCTCAAACACATGTTTCATTCTTCTTAAACACCTGATACTCCTCCTCCTCCAACAGGACCTGTTGGCGGGCAGCGGACCACCACCGCAGCGGCAGTGGCATCCGGAGGTTCAGGTGAGTTGACCTGATCAGGTTTTCCCTCCTGAACAGTTTGTTTGTTCCTGTTTGGTTTCAGGTTTCATCCAGATTAACCTGATTGGCGCATTTATCCATCAGTCTGCCGGGTAACATATGATCCTGCAGGTCTCAGGTAACCACAGCAGCCCAAGCCACAGCACCACCTGTAGGCAGTGACGTGAAGGGCAGGAACACAAACTGCTGAACATGAGATCAGCTGCTGGTTATTTCCTCTGCTGAGGAAGTCATGTTTGGTTGGTTGGTTGATTGGTTGAGTGGTTGGTTGGTTGGTTAAGTGGTTGGTTGGCTGGTTGATTGGTCCATTGGTTGGGTTAGGGTTAAGGCTAAGGTTATAGTTTATTTACCCTGCTTTACACTGAGAGGAAGTGGGCGCCATATTAGAGAGCGTTCTGAGTATAATACAGCCAGCACACTGTTTAAACTGAAGAAACTCCTCTTAACTCTGCAGATGTCCTTACACCATTTTGGATTAATTGATTCAAATGTACAATTTATATAGAGTATTCAAAATATTAATTGACAAAACACCAATTTCATAAAGCCTTATAGATAATTATTTTGTCATCTTAAGTTATTTGACATCAAATTAATTGGCAGTAAAGATTCAGAGACTTTATACGCAGCAGAATATGTATATCTTTATAATCATATTTATATTATGAATATGAATAAGTGTCAGGAAATTAGAAATCTTCCTCTAGATTTAATGTTTTTTTTTTTTTTTTACTAGCATAAAATCAAATACTCCTTTTATCCAAATGATGCAGTCATGGAAATGATTTTCCTGATTTCAACCCTAAGTCTAAGATACATTTTTTTAGGTAGATGTAACTCTAAACAAACTAATTTTGATCTAATGTTAATTTCTAAAAATGTATTATAACAATAATAATATAATAATCATTATTGGTTATTGCATAATGATGACTGTCTAATCTCACTCAGGTGTGTTTTCTCTGCAGGTGCTTCCTCCAACATTCAGGATCAGAGCGGTGGGTCAATGTTAGCACCATTATCACTGTGTGTGTGTGTGTGTGTGTGTGTGTGTGTGTGTGTGTGTGTGTGTGTGTGTGTGTGTGTGTGTGTGTGTGTGTGTGTGTATGTCCAGTACATTAGTGTATGACTCACATATGTTGTACATGTTGTAGTTGTTAAAATGAACTTTTGAGTAAATATATAGTTGAATCAATTCAATGTTTCTGTTGTTTTCAGCTCCCAGCGGTCAGTCTGCAGGAGGAGGAACAATTGATGGAATAGCAGGAAGTGCTGCAGGTAAATAGCAAGGTGTAAAAGAAGAAGAGGAAGAAGAAGAAGAAGAAGAAGAAGAAGAAGAAAATATAAATACTGACCTGATTTGTTTCTATTTCAGTTCAAACAGGTGATTCTTCTTCTGTCGACTCATCAGGTAACTTTTCTGCTTTAAGACTCATCAAACATCGTCTACATCAGGTCACATGACTGAACATATTCTGTTATTGTCTGCATGCTGATTGGCTGACAAAGCAGTGTGTGACGCATCATAATCATGCTTTTGGTTTTCCGCAGCTGGAGGTCCAATAAGCTCAGCAGCTTCACAGCCAACAGGTAAACAGTCATCAATTAATAAGTTCCAATTGATCAATGGCTGCATGTACATGTGTGCACACAATGGCAGTAAGTTGTCATCCTTCAGATCCTTCAGATCCTTCAGGTCCTCCAGGTCCTTCAGATCCTTCAGGTCCTTCAGGTTCCTCTGGTTCCTCTGGTTCTCTCTCTGGTGTCTCTGCTGTTCAGATTCATCATACAGGTGAACATACATAGCCTCTTCCAGGGGAACATCTTCACTGACTGTTTTCAGTCTTTAGGTCTGGATGGGCAGAAACTGACACACATTCATCAGTGTTTGTAGCACCACAGGTGTTGAGATGTTGGAGTATCTTAGAATTGATTCTCTATTGTTTTTACCGATACAAACAGATGCTGAGGATACAATGATGGAAAAGAGACAAAAACTCTGAGAGGGATAGAATGTAGACTTTGAGACTAGAGTTCATGGTACTTTCTGTAACAATGCAACTGTGTGTGTGTGTGTGTGTGTGTGTGTGTGTGTGTGTGTGTGTGTGTGTGTGTGTGTGTGTGTGTGTGTGTGTGTGTGTGAAGAATGAATGAATTCACATGAGTGTGACAAACTTTCTGAGTTATAAATCATGTGTTCATGTCTGCAGGTTCTGATGGAGTCGACTCAGAGTCAAACAGTAAATATCTATAAATAATAATATATAATGATTTCTAATGATTTAAAGTGATATATGATGATTTTTCTTGTGTTTTCTATGATGTTTGAAGTGAAGAGTTGAAGAGACTTAATGAGAAAATCTGTAAAATAAAGACATCTAAAATTCAAGCGGCTGAATACCTTCTACTACCTGTGTGTGTGTGTGTGTGTGTGTGTGTGTGTGTGTGTGTGTGTGTGTGTGTGTGTGTGTGTGTGTGTGTGTGTGTGTGTGTGTGTTACAGGTAATGGACAGAAGCTGCTGAATGGAGGAGCAGGAGGGGCTGGAGCAGACAGTCAGACAGGTGAGCTGCAGTGGGCGGGGCTTCAGAAGGAGCAGACAGGTGACAGAGTTACAGTTATATGATTCAACAACCTGTCTGTTCACCTGTCTCTCTACATCAGGTGCCTCTGATTCATTGGGGGATGGAATTTCTCACCTGGATTTTACAGGTGAGTGTCCAGGTGAGGTCTGTCTGCCATCATTTCTTCTTCTTCTCCCTTCATCCTGGTCTGTCCTTGTTGTAGCAGCTGATTATTGATTATTGATATTCATTACATAAACCTGCGGTCTATAGTTCTCATTAGTTTTCCCTACTCTTAATTTCTTCTTCGCTGGTGTCTGTGTGCTTGTTTCCATCCTCACCTCTTTTTATCTTCTTCTTCTCCTTCAGGTACCGTCGCCTCGTCCAGTCACAACTTCCTGCTCAGCCTCATGGGTAGATTTCTGATCTCACACACTGCATTTTGTTCTCTTTCTAACTGAGTGGAGGAGCATCACTGTTTCCTCTGTTGTCTCCCTCAGTGTTTCCTCTGCTGTCTCCTTTAGTGTTTCCTCTGCTGTCTCCTTCAGTGTTTCCTCTGCTGTCTCCTTTAGTGTTCCTCTGCTGTCTCCTTCAGTGTTTCCTCTGCTGTCTCCTTCAGTGTTCCTCTGCTGTCTCCTTCAGTGTTTCCTCTGCTGTCTCCTTTAGTGTTCCTCTGCTGTCTCCTTCAGTGTTTCCTCTGCTGTCTCCTTCAGTGTTTCCTCTGCTGTCTCCTTCAGTGTTTCCTCTGCTGTCTCTTTTAGTGTTTCCTCTGCTGTCTCCTTTAGTGTTTCCTCTGCTGTCTCCTTCACTGTTTCCTATCTCAGGTCAACACTCTGGCTGCTGATTGGTCAGATATCTGAACTGTCGTGTTTAATGATTGTTGTTTTTGATGTGGTCAGGTGGAGGTGATCCGTTTGGACCAGGTGTTCACATCAACATACCAGGTGTGATCTCTGAGGCAGTTTAAACATGTTTCACTGCTTACACACCTGTGAAAACTGACAGGTAAAAGTACAATGACAGACAGCTCTGATGTCACCTGAGGGGAGGAACAAAACAAATCCCTTTTTGGTGGATTTTGTTATATGATCAGTGCAGATGTGATCAGGTGAACAGTAAAGATGTGATCAGAGCAGGTGTGATCAGGTATGATCAGTGCAGGTGTGATCAGGTGTGATCGAGTGAGAGTGAGGGTTTCATCTTGTTTGTATTGACAGGTCACATGACTCCACCCACTCAGCTTGATTCTACAGGTGAGCTTTTTTCCTCTTCCTCAGTTTTTTTTTATTCTAAAATCAAACGCTGCACAAGGTGTGAATAATCTTCATTACTGATCAGTTGTATTATTGTTTTGGCTTATTGATCAGCTTGGATCAAATATATTATCAATTAGTTTTGTTGTCATTTGTGTTTCAGTCATCAGTTCAGGTGTGACAGCTGCTCAGCACAGTGGCACCAGCCTGGATTCACCTGCAGGTACTGACCCAAAATGTCTCATCACATCCTGTCATATAAGCAAACATGTTAATTTCAGACTGACTTTTCATTTTAGATGAGGATGAGTTGGTCATTTGAAAATATGAATAAACTCTAAGAAACAATGTGAAACCAACATATTCTTTTTTCTCCTATTTTCATACTGCTCTGCAAGATCTTGCTTATCATATCAACATCGATCAATTAGGAGTAGACCTCACCTCTCTGAGCTCAGAACCTGACCAATCGCTGTCCAGCTCAGTCTCAAGCTCCGCCTATCCTGCAGCCCAGGGAGGTAGGTATAGTAAAGACTTGTACTGTGAAAATCCAGATAGTCTTTTACAAGAATAAACTCATTTAAATCGCACAACATGAAAAGCTTAATTTACTTACATCAGTAACAACCAAACAAGTACTATTCATAACTAAATTCTGTGTGTTTGATTCATATGTGATATCTGTTTTATTTTCTCAGCAGATGGCACAGACGCTCGAGACGTTAACGGTAACAGTGGGATCATTTTACCTATTGGTGAATATCTGTCACACTTTTAAAGTAATTACAGTACTTACTATGTAATTGATGTGAATACTGACCTTTCATTCACGTTTCAGTTAATTCTATGAGCAAAGATTATTCTAAATCAAAACAGTGAGTTTAATGTTTGATTGGACAAATTTAAATGTTCTTGGTTTGTTTTAAATATTTCATGATATTTTGCTGCTAAGAAGAGGAGATGTTTCCAGTTCAGTGGACAATAATGTTTAATTTAATCTGACGAGAAACTGATTAAATGTTGAGTCAGACTGTAGTGAAGTCAGTGATTGGCTGTGAGTCACTAACAGTTTGTGTTTGACAGGAAACGGTCGACAGACGCTGCTGACAGACACAAATACAGGTAACCATAACTGTAACCCACAGAAACTGATATAAACATAGACATATATACAGACATGTATCTAGAAATATATGCTGTTATATATGTATATGTGTGTGTGTGTGTGTGTGTGTGTGTGTGTGTATGTATACACATATGTACCACTACATGTAAAAACATTAATACTGATACATGTAGAGACATATAGATTGACATAAGTATAGACATAAATACTGATAAACATATTATATGTTATATACATCATTCTGCACTGTGCAATACAACTATACAACACTCATCTCTCATTTTTGTTCAGTTATTAATACTCATATTTATTATTCTTAAATAAAAATTCACTGCCACACGGTTTATAATTACATGTTAATTTTGCACAATATTATATGTATATATATGAGTCTATTCTATTTCTTACTTTTTAATTGTATTCATTTTTTACTATTGTTATTGTTTTTTGTAATTTTCTGTCCTTTGGCTGCTGTGGCAAACAAATTTCCCTGTTTGTGGGACAATAAAGGAATACTGATTCTGATATATTGATATACGCACAGACATATATACTGATATACATATAGACGCATATATGATATACATATAGATATAACAACATATATGTATACTGATCATACAAATAGACATATAAAGTGACTTTCACATTCACACACTGATGGCGACGGCTGCCATGCAAGGTGTCGACCAGCACATCAGGAGCAGTCTGGGGTTCAGTATCTTGCCCAAGGACACTTCAACATGCAGCCCAGGAGAATCGAACCAGCGACCTTCAGATAACAAGGCACTGCCTCTTCCCTTGAGCCACAGCCGCCCTATTTTATTACACTGGATCTATTGTTGAGTTTGACTCAACATGTGTGACTCAACACAGCTGTTTGTTTCTGCAGCGACTGATCAGTTTGTTTCCTTCACTGATCTTCAGACTGAGGTCACAGGTAAGACTTCACTCTGTTACAATGCAATTATTTATAGACTGATCAGTTACTGAAGCTTTAACTGAGAACTGCTAGCTTTACAAATTACAACCTTTTTTCTTATTAAGCACTATTGAAATCACTGAATAATTGACTTCAGAGCTTGACTACCTGTTCAGCTATGAAATAATCCCCAGTGTCAGCTAGTTCTGATGGCTTAAAGTCAACTGTCAATTGACAAGTGTCAATTAGGAAGCATTGTCCAGTGAAGACTGGTTGTGATTGGTTTGGTTCTCTCTCTTCAGCCTACAGCAGAAAGAGCTTATTAAACTGAGTTATCGGCGGTAACGAGCTCAGTGGTTCAGCCTGATGGTCAGGTTAATCTGAGCTGATTCATCAAACGGAAAGAAGAAACAAACATGCACTATTTTCTTGATTTATCTCTAGAACTAATGCTGCACTCTTGTGATCTCACTACAAATATGTACTTACATAGGACCTGTTGGGGAAGAAATATGATCTTTCCAGGACAGTATGTATCCAAAAAATAGGAGGTCATACGTGTCTTGTTCAACATTAAAGTCTGGATAATGATAGTAATGACTGATCAACAAGCAATCTCCTCATAGTCTCTGCAACTATACTCAAATCTACCGTAGTTATGTCTACAGAACAGATGTCTGACAAACCAAGCAAAGGCAAAGCTAACTGTTTGTGTAAACCTCATAAGGAGGCCTTCAATCTATCGATGTTAGCAGACTAAGTGTCTCTCACCTATTTCACCTCTTAGTCCTCTGCTACGTGGAGAGATTCTGCATCACCCCCTTGCTATGATATTAAACAGACAACATATGTGGAAGCTTCCTCCTGAAGCTGGAGGATAGAATTTGGACACTTGAGAAGGCTCATTAGAATTATAATGGCAGCACTCCGTGCAGACAGACGTGATGTGATGTTGCTCCTCCATGATCACGCTTCATAAACTATCTCAGTGTAAGCCATCGGTGACTCTGAGTCTTCGTCATCTCTCCTGAACGGTCAAGTGAGCCGAAATTCCACAAAAGGACCTACAGATTGAATCCCTGTGACACTCTTATACCTGTCCCTTAATGTGCATTATAGAGATATGTGACATCATTATACTTCCTCTGTTATCATTTTTAGCTGTAACATTTAAAGATGTAAAGTTAAAGATGGTGGTCGAATGTCTGATATCTATTTTATGTTCATCTCAGACTGTAGCTGTCATTTTTTTAACCAGGAGAATTATTTCTCCAACCTGACATTCATCAGAGTGTTGATATTAATGACATCTGCAAGACAAACAGATCAGATGAACAAGATGTTCACACTTTGAAATAATATCATGAAAAAAGGGAACAAACTTTGTTTGTCAGCTTTGTGCTGCAGCAGAATTCTACCACCATGTTCATGTAAACAAGCCCTGTGATTGGTTCTACGTTATATCTGTGATGATGTAATGAGTTGTTGTGGTGATGTCAGCAGGTGGAGCAGACTCAGTGACCGGTCTTCATGTTGACCTCACAGGTGAGATAGATGGACTCATAGACCAATACATCAATAGACTGATCGAGAGTATTGATCAGTGGCAGAAACCTAAATCTGTGTTCTGATTGGTTCCAGCGTCGGGTCTGGGACTCACCCATGATGTCACAGGTAAGGGTTAACCACGACAAACACATGTCCACCGCAGCAGGAGTTGGTTTGAACTCACTTCCTGTCATATGATCATGTTACAGAATCAACACCTGTCATCCTTCACACAGGTACACCTGTCCATCTGTGTGTCTGCTCACCTGTCTGTCTATCTTTCCACCTGTCTGTCTGTCTGTTCACCTGTTTGTCCCTGTGTCCTTCAGCTTCAGGTAGCTCCACCCACACAGACCTGGTTACAATGGCAGCAGACTCCACAGGTACAGACTCAGGTAACCTGGCAGTTAAACTGCACTTCTTCTTCTGCTGTAGAAATCAGTGCTTTTGTCTGCTCTGTAGTTTTGTTCTCTGATCATGTTTTAAATCTCAGACTGTCCTCGGATCGGATCTCCCTCACACCGTCACTTCTCTATGACATCACATGTGCAACGCTGTTTTGTTCTGTCCTCCACGCGCTTCATATCCCACCAGGAGCATTTTAAGAGCAGCACCACGCCTGCCTCATGCTTCTGACTGGCTCAGATTGTGTTGATTTGAGTCTGGATGTATTCAGGTTTCTATTTCTGACTTTGATGCTGCTGTCAATCCTCCGACTGCACAGGGCATTTTATTCTGAAACCTGAGCAGATGCTCTGTGCCGTTCCTGTGTCTGACTTCCTGTCTGTTCCGATCTGCTCTGAGCAGAGATGCTTGTCTGGTGGAACCATGAGTGTCATGTAGAGCGATCAGGTCGACGTGTCTCGGCTGTACCTCAACACAAACACGCCCTGTGGAATCTCACTCATCAGATTTGACCAGGATTGTAGGATAGATAACATTATATATAGAGAGAGATATCATAGAGATATTTGTTTTATTCATAGATTATACATACGTCACATTGTGTACATCTTATATTATCTATAGGCTTTATTATATACTTTATATTCGTTATAGATTGTATTAGATATACAGTACATTATATTATATCTGAACTAGATTATATATACATTGCAATATTTACAGCACATATGGGCAAAACACGGTGCCAGACGGTTTTGGCCCGCAACATCCTCAAAAAACAAAACAGTATTAAATCAGTACATGAGGAAGTACAACTAACTCAGTACAACTACACTGAGTCTGCTTGCTATTAAGCTTATTTATGTATTATTATTATTCAAGTATGTCTAAACATGTTACAGTATGTCGATGGTGTATGTTTTCACTTTAATTTGTGTGTGTGTGTTTGTGTGCGCACGTGTGTGTGTGTGTGTGTGTGTGTGTGTGTGTGTGTGTGTGTGTGTGTGTGTGTGTGTGTGTGTGTGTTTCAGGTCATCCAGCTGTGACAGATCACACACAGATGGCTGGTAAGTTTTACAAATGCTCAGAGTTCAAACTAAAACCAGATGACAGAACCAGTTTGAATCTATAACCAGTAAGGAACAAG
Source organism: Sparidentex hasta (assembly GCA_030272975.1). Classification (NCBI taxonomy): domain Eukaryota; kingdom Metazoa; phylum Chordata; class Actinopteri; order Spariformes; family Sparidae; genus Sparidentex; species Sparidentex hasta. Next base: position 15,392 of record JARJLU010019958.1, on the reverse strand, counting down.
TTTAAAACCAGTTAATGTGGATCTGATCCGACATATATGTGTGTATACATTAACCAGATTTAGTTACGCTGACCAGTCTGAAACTGGTCAATAGAACTACCATACGGTCCAGAGCCAGTCTGAAACTGGTAACAGTCTCAAGCTTTGGGTTAACCCAGTTCAAAATCTCTGAGGTTCTGGTTTGTGGTTGATCTTGGTTCTTGTGTTGTTGATCTTGTTCTCAGCTCTGGTTTTTGTTAATAGTTCTAGTTCTGCTTAATAGTTCTGGTACTCACTAACAGTTCTGGTACTAGTTTAACATTCTTGTTCTTCTAAATGGTTCTGGTTCTTGTTCATCTGCCCTGTTGGTTATAATTTGTATAAGAGTATCTCTGTGTGATCAGGTGCTGAAGGTTTGTTCTTTCTGTCTTCTTGGTTCTGCTTGTTCTCTGCAGGTTCAGTCACTGAACAGTACAACCCATCTGGTCAGGGTCCTGAAGGTTCGTATCACTCTGACCTCTGACCTCTGTTGGACTGATTGTTTTTACTGTCCCATGGCGGATTGTTATTTTCCTCTTCAGCCTGTAGATGAGCAAGTGATTGAACCTTAAGTTATTTTTGGTCAAATTATAAATGAATAAATGATCTGAAGTTTGTGATATGAGTAACTGAAATGTCATCATGGGTTAAACCGTCTTTGATCCTTTAAGATGTTTTAACTCAGCAGTATTCTGTCATTGAGACATGCTGATGAAGGTTCTCAGTCATCCAGGTCATGGTGCTGTACTGCAGTCAACTGAACTTGTTTCAGTTTCTTGAAGACGTTTCACGTCTCATACAAGAGGCTTTTTCAGTTATGACTAAATGGAGGAGATGCAGGCTTTTAAAATCTGTGTGGGAGTGTCGGAGTCCTTGAAGATATAGTTCTGTTTTTTTGAAGTGAGGTCATATAAAGTACATATCTATAGTCGATCTGTTCTCTACCGTAATTTGATCAGCGCAGTGTCAGTTTGGGGAAGTAGAGAGCTGCTCCAGCCCTGATGCTCAGCTTTGTACTGCAGTGAAAAGGGTCCAGAGAAAAAGCAAAATAAACCACCTTAAACAGGCTCAGATTTAAAAATTTGTAACAGTTCAAGTGTACGTTGTGTAGAGAAAATTCACACCGCTTTACATCGCCGTCAGACACACTTTCTTTCTTCCCCTGTCTTCCTCAGTATCATTTCAAGAATATTTGCATCCAAATGGATCCATTGTAAACAACTCAATGCGCTGCAGTTCATATTCCAGGCCTACAGACTAAAACCAGGTGACAGAACCTAAGAGACAGAATCTAAAAGCAGTAAGGAACAAGTTTAAAAACAGTTAATGTGGATCTGATCCGACATATATGTGTGTATACATTAACCAGATTTAGTTACACTGACCAGTCTGAAACCGGTCAATAGAACTACCATACGGTCCAGAGCCAGTCAATAAACTGGTCCCTAAAATTAACAACTGGTCCAGAGCCAGTCTGAAACTGGTAACAGTCTCAAGCTTTGGGTTAACCCAGTTCAAACTCTCCGAGGTTCTGGATAGTGGTTGATCTTGGTGGTGCTTGAAATTCACCAAAAACGGAGAAGAGGAGACGGAGCATGTGCATAAAGCTTGTGCACTGTATACAAACAGACAGCAGAAAGAGAAACCAAACAAAACAAGAAGAAAATGAAAATGGCTCGTCCATAATCGTTTTACGCTCAGTGTAGTGGCAGAGGAGCAGAATATTTTGTCCTAGTAACCCTGATAGTCTCAATATTTTCAGCAGCACCAACACAAGCATGTAGTCCACCATTGTTGTTGTTGTTGTTGTTATGAGATGGCGCGGGGTTAACAGGTCGAAGCCTAGAGGTTGAGAGGTGAGGTGATGGCATCATCCTTACTGAGACCAGGTTTCAAACAAGTGCATTTACAGGATCCATGTGGACAATCAGCCAAAATCACACAAAAGCGTTTCCTTATGGACGGCCCCTGAATTTCAGAGTCGTAAGGGCCACTTATGGGTCGTTGGTCAAACAGGCCTTCATGTGGGTTGCTGAGTCTGGGTTAGTCCAGGTGTCAATTGCTGTTGAGCTGTCTGGGGAGAGAACTCAGTACAGCATTGTAGGTGGGTGATAAGAGATGTCTCCTCTGGGCCGAATGACTCTGACACTCAGAGCTCACACATGTTCATAATGACTCTGTAAGGACACTCCCACAGAGTTTAAAAGACAGCCTCCTCTTCTCCAGTTGGTTAGAACTGAGCGAGCCTCTTGCATGAGAGGTGAAATGTCCTTTTGACTATGATACAGAACTTAGAGTCATTGAGATATTGATTTCTGAATATTGGAATATATAAATAACTGAAACATTTCTGTTCAAACAATTGAACTGAGGGTGTGTCATTAATATAAAAATCAGTTCAATAATCAGATTCTGACTTCTCCAGGTTGAATAAATAATTAAATGAAAACTGGATGAATTAATTAGAGAAGCTGCTCTGACGTCCGGCGGTATGACAGTTAAACAAAGTTTGCTCTGTTTCACTTTCCTCATATTACTGTTAATAATCAGGCACAAATACATACATGACCTCTTCATCATCCTGCAAACTGCTGAGATTAGAAAAGACAGCTTTTGGAAATACACTGCCTCACTTAGAGAACAAAATTACAGGCTGACAGATCTTTATTCAAGGAGGTAGTGGTGCTCATAATGCTGTTGTCCACAGGGGGCGCCAGAATCAACACGCGTTCCTTAAAACTGATAAGTATGAGAAGTAAGAGTTGTTGTGCATAGTGCCACATGTAGGTCACATTAGTCTGTGAGGACAAATCATTTTGACTTTAAAACATGTAATAATGTCTGACAGAACATGGACAAACACATTGCAGTTTTTACAGTGACAGAAATACGAAGTCACAAAAGTTCAAACTGAACATCAGAGTTGAAAAAATAAAACTGTAAAAAGTAAAATGTTAAATCTCATTGTCATTCTCTTCCAGGTGCAGAAAATGTGGAACTGGAGGATACCTGCTGACTTCCACATCAAGCCGCGAGTTAGATTCCTGCGCTACAGATTCCAGTGTACCAACCAATCAGTTTGGCCCAGGAAATCAAACCCCTCCCACTAGCTACTAGCCCCACCGACTGTGTTGTTTTCAATATTTAAGTTGTTTTTATAGAAGTTTATTTTGTTTTAGAGAATCACTGTAAGTGGAAATTAATAAATAGAGTCAGCCAAACCTCCACCAACCATGGGCGATTCTGTTTTGATGACATCATACAGGATGTGACATCATTGTCACTGTCAGGATTTTAATTTTCTACAATAAATGTTTGGGGTTTTTTTTCTGTTTTGAACATCAAACTGAGAATTCGTCTTTTGTCCGGACTGATCAGTTCTTAAGCAATGACCTGATGAGATCATCATCATCATCATCATCATCATCAGGTCGTTTCTGTCATGAGATTGTTAAATATTTTTTTTTAAATGTTGTTTTTACTTCATTTGATGAAACAAGCTGCATTTGGAGAGCATTAAATATGGATCTGCATGAGAGGTGACTTCTTTAAACAGAACAGAAAGTTCGTTTTTTTACCTGAAACACTTTGTGGAAACACTCGTCTCTTCTCAAATTATTTTCTAATAAATAAATATTCATTCTGTGACAAAATATGATTTAAAATCCAGACGAAACATAAATTCAGTATAAACATTTTTTTCTTTAATTTACAGGAATAATTGTGTTTTTGTTATTGATGAACATCTTATTTTGTCCTGTTAGGGATGTTGAAGAAAACACAACTCACCACTGCGTATTTCTAATTTCTTAATTTTATTTGTTTTATTTAATATTCATAAATGCAGATTTACATGTAAAAAGCTTCTCAAACAGAATTCTGACTCTCTTCAATTAAAAACTATTAACATGTCATTTTTATATAAAATCTTTATGTCTTGTGTCTCCGCTGTATACCATCTTCACTTACATGTATTCCCATCGTTGTTTGTTACACAGTACATGTACAATTATGTGAGTGTGTTCTAAAATACTTGAACTAATGTTCTGGAGTCAGATCTTTGTTTTAACTCCTCGACTGTCAGCTGGATGAAACTGATGAGTAAACTCAGTTAACGACAGGCTTTTATACTGAAGGACTTCCTGTTTGGGAAGTGAAGCCGATGAATCTGTTCTGAAAAAAAGCTGAGTGGCTAAAATGGACATAAAGACAAAAAAACAACCGATGAGTTAAATATTCATGACAGAGTCCAAATTTATATATTGATCGTCTGTCAATCAAGTTAAAGGAAGAACTTTGTTTTTCATGAGAACGACTGCTGCTTTACACCCTCAGCACAACCACCACAGAATTAATATTATTTCCACAGAGACGAGCAGACCGACTGATTCTGGATCCGATCACTCACCAAACATTAACAATAAGACCATTCATTTTTATTTTCAGTCAAAATTTTAAGTTTCGTTCACGAGCATTAACTTTGTCTCCATGGCAACATGTGAGGGTGGGACCAGAAACTGAAACAGTCATCACAACCCCATCAGGCTCTCATGTAATGGAGTCGCTGTTCACAGCTCCAGTAAAGAGGATGAACCTCAGTAACAGGACATCATCAGGACCAACGGGACCTCCCTCAGCTGTTAGCCAGAAAGCTAACGTTATGCTAGCAGTAAATATCATGTGACAGGAAGTTTTAACAACAACATGAGCTGACAGTCATGTGACCGTCCTCAGATCAATACGAAGATCACAACAAGTGATTGTCAAAGTAATTGTGGCTCAGACTGAAGCAGATGAAAGATGATGTCAGCTGGTGTGTCACAGCGCCATCCTGACTAATCATCTGATTGATCACCTGATTGACTATCTGATTGATCACCTAATTGTTGGATCTGAACAAGAGACAAGCGCAAACACACTGAAGAACATGTTTAATGTGGATCAATATTGACCAAATAGATCAGATCAATGCATCTCTACCTGTTTCCAGGTCGTGTCCATGGCAACAGGGGTCACTTCTTATTCATAATAAACCTTTCTAAAGATATTGATCATCTCTTTTTTTTCTAACGTTACACCTGAACACAAAGACAACCAATCAACATGCAGAACACAGAGAACACCTGCTGACCTCTGATTGGTTCTCTGAGTGTCAAACAAACATTTTAAATAAAGTAGCGAAGAAGAACAAAGCTAAAATAAAGTGGTAGAAGAAGACACGGGTATATAAACTGGTTAATATTGATCAAAAATAAAAACATGACCTATTGATTGATCTACAGCTGATCGATTGATTCCATATTGCTGCTGCTGAGTCAGTGCTCAGACTGTCCTGTTGCTATGGTGACTTATCAATCACATTCATTTATGATGTCAGAGGTCAGGGTTCGCCTGGGCATGGCTCAGCAGGGCTGTGGCCGGGTCATCAGTTGGCGGGTCGGTGATGAAGAAAGGCTCTGCCTCAAGCTCCAGCAGGGAGGGCAGGTCAGCCCCACCCTCTCCCAAGCTGATTGGTGTGGGTGTGTACTGCACCAGCTGTTTTCCTGGACCAATCAGAGAGCAAACAAGAGTCACCATGACAACAGGGGCCATACCCAGAAACAACATTATGTCACCTATTGGTTAAAGTCTCCAGGTCATCATCTTGGTGACCACAGCTGCATCAGGTTCGGGGGCTGCATCCTGAGAAGCAGTTGTCTAAGAAGGTGTGGCTCTCTCAACCACGAAGGATGAACTGAGCGACATTAAATGAGATACTGTGGTCTACAGGGACTTTCCTATGTGCGTCACCAATGTGTACAGTGTTGGGATTCCTTGTTCTTTTAATAATTTCATCGTTTGCTATTCGCGTGACTTGAAACTTCACACTGACATTCAACCAGTTGCGAGCATTTTCTCAAAGTTTACCCATCAAGAATCTTGGTGTTACATGGTGCAACATTTTATCACTTACACAATGTAACTAAAACATTGTCTTTCCTTTGTTTCAAACTGCTCTCAAAGCTGCAGCTGGACTCTGAAGTAGAAGAAGTCATCATCCATCACAGGAAACTACAGCTTTAAATCTAATCTACAGCTTCTCACTGTCTGAACTCATCTTCTCAGAAGCTCACAGACAATCAGACTTCTGTGCGCAACTGGACAAGATTGGACAACGTCACCCGTGCGGTTGGTTTTACCCGTGTTGGGGTTACCTGTGTGGTTGGTGTTGCTGTTTTCATCACTTCCTTTAGGAACGTCATCAGACAGCAGCTAAAACAAAACAGTGACATCACAGTCATACAGGTGTGCCAACAATAACATATGCATAAATGGATGTAAAAACACTCTTAAACATGTTTGTACAATAATAAATAGATTAATCATATTCATCAAAGTATTTAATTAAAACTCAAAGACGAAGTGCAGAAACAGACATAAATCAGTCTAAGTCATAAACTCACAGTATCCAAACTGTCGAGGTCGAAGTCTCCAGAAAGACCAGACGAGCTGAAAAACTAAATACACGGTTCACATCAGTACATTTACTGTCAATGAGTGTGACACATACTATTGTACACTGCCATTATATAGAACACGTGTCCACATATATCACCCTTGTTATTCCACACAGTTTATATCATTTGACACATGTTAATCCACAGTTTATTATATAACAAATGTAATCTAAAGTTAATATCTATGACATGTGTTAATCTACAGTTTATAATATCTATGACACATGTTCATCTACACAGTTATCATCACAGACTCAGACTGACCTCCATTAGCGGGGAGGTGTCAAAAGTGAAGGTTTGTGCGTTCAGGATGCTCTGCAGGTTTTCTAGACTGCTATCGATACTCTCCACATGATCCGACAGTTCAGACCTGAAACAAACACACACACACAAGCGCATACACACACACACGCACAATGTTCAGTCTGCTGTTATATATATATATATATATATATATATATATATATATTTCTTATATTGTTATTTTTGTCATTAAAACTTCTGTTCAGACTCAAACCATCATGTCCATCTCTTGGCACTGTCTGACTTCCTGTCAGGATGTCAGGAGAGTTCAGCAGAAATGCTCCCTCATCAGGACAGTCAATCTGTGTGCTTGTATCATCTGGTTTTAATTACTTGTATCTCAATCCATATTGTTTGCTTCTTTCTCAGTGTAGCAGACACCACATCTTCTTTGTCTTCAAAATCCACATAAACAAAAAAACCCAAACGCTTGCAGATACTGATTGGGATATCAGTTACCATGGCAATGGTGAAAGCCTCAAATCTTTAGTCAGCACTACACGTGCACCTCATTGATGTGATTTTATAAAGAACTGCTGGTTTGGGTCTGAACAAAGAGTCACAGAGAGGTTATCACCAGACTAATCCTTTAAAACGGCCTAATATTTAAAATGTTCTTCATTCACTTTTCAGGTCGTGTTGATAAGAAGTGCCGAACGTCAGGTGAGAGTCCACCTGCAGAGGGAGGGGGGCGGGGTCTGAGGGAAGCACAGGGGTTTTAATGACACACCTGACCCTTAAAGGGACTAAATCTGAGAAGAATGAATATCAAACATGCTGCTGGTTCACTTTACACATTTATCACAGACAAAACAATTAAAGGCAGCATGGCATTCTGGGTAAGAGCCATCACTGGAAGGTCAGGGAGGTGGGGGTGAAACAAGTGGGTGAAAACATTCAACAGGTAACTCCGGCAGGTAAGATGACCTGCAGCCACCCTGACTAACGTGAGACAGGTGTTAAAAACTTACCTGTCGATGCAGGCGATGGTCTGACATTTTTGTTGAGGTTTTGTGGAGCTCGAGGCAACAGTTGAGGTGGGAACAGAGGCAGGAGACTGGCTGGCTGGGGCTGATGGGAGGGGCCCGGTGGAGGTGGGACTCATCACAACAACAGGACTAGCTAGAGAGACAGGAATAAGAGACATCTGATCATCGTCAATACACACAAAGGTTCAGCAGAGTCATGATAACTGTCCACAGCTCTGGGACTCACTGAAAATCTCTGACATTGTCACATAAACCTGTAAATAATCAGAGAGATTTGTAGACTAAATGAGTATTGTTCTGTTTTTGTTATTTGTTGCATCATATCCTGAACACATTGACCATAAACTGACTCCTCATTTGTTTAAAACACCTTCAGAAAGAAAGTCCACTGGACTCTAGAGCAGTGGAGACGTTCTCTGGAGTGATGAATCGCTTCTCCATCTGGCAATCTGATGGACGAGTGTGATTTTGGCGGTTGCCAGGAGAACGGTACTTGTCTGACTGCATTGTGCCAAGTGTACAGTTTAGTGGAGGGGGATCATGGTGTGGGGTTGTTCTTCAGCTGGGCTTGGCCCCTTAGTTCCAGTGAAAGGAACTCTGAATGCTTCAGCACACCAAGAGATGTTGGACAGTTCCATGCTCCCAACTTTGTGGGAACAGTTTGAGGATGGCCCCTTCCTGTTCCAACATGACTGCACCAGTGCACAAAGCAGGTCCATAAAGACATGATGAGAGAGTTTGGTGTGGATGAATTTGACTGGTGGGCACACAGTCCTGACCTCAACCTGATAGAACACCTTTGGGATGAATTAGAGCAGAGACTGAGAGCCAGGCCTTCCCGTCCAACATCAGTGTGTGATCTCACAAATGACTTCTGGAAGAATGGTTAAAACTTCCCATCAACGCTCCTAAACCATGTGGAAAGCCTTCCCAGATTCATGTGCGAGTGAAGGCAGGTGAGCCAATACATTTGGCAATATAGCGTATCTGTCATAGGTTTGGTTGGAGGTGTTAGTTACCTGTCGTGGGGTTACAGGTGGAGGTGGTGGGGGTCAGCTGCGTCTCATCCTGTAGGATGGAGTTGATGAAGGTGGTGGGGGAGAGGGGCGTGTCCATAGGTAAAGTCCCACCCTCCAGGACAGGACACACCTCCTCCACTTCAGGACTGGCTGGCTCCTCTTTGACACTCACTGACTGGCTCTTTCTGCAGGTGAAACAGGCAGAGAATTGACCAATCACATGAAAACAAACCTTTAGTGACTACCTGAACACCATGACCATGGCCACAGTAGATCTTTTGGTCATCTTTATATTGTGATCAACAGATTGTGATCAGTAGATATGTTCACAGGACTGCGATACAAACAAAAAAGATAAACAAACCAAAACAAACATGGCTAACTACATATCTTGACCAAAGGGCGGGGCTTAGCAGGACTCAGGGCAGTTTCATCAAAGTTACATCTGATGAACTGAGAACAAACCCTCATTGAGTGCTCTGTTATTGATCCACTGCAGGGTTTGATATCACAGACTCAATGACTGTACTGGAAATGATGTGATTGGTTCTTACCCTGTGTCTGTCCAATCACTAACCACTTCCTCTGCTATGGGTGTGGCCACCTCTGTGATGTCAGAGATGATTGGTCCAGAGGTCACAGGGGAGTCACCTGAGAAGAGACTGGCTGCAGCCTGACAACACAAACAGAGTATTATAGCTGCTGTGCAGCGATGGGTCGGGTCCAGGCTATTTTTGGCAATTCTTTTTACACAATTCTGAGCAACAAACAGGAGAATAGGAAGACAAGACAGTTGACAACAATGTTTATTTTGGAGGCTGGAACTCACAACTTCTGGAACCAAAGACTGTCATCTATCGTTCTGAGCTAATTGGCAAGTGGCATTACAACAGTGGCTTCACAAATTGAGTAAGCCATTCACTGTTGGGCAGGCAGATTTGAAACCACTGTAAAAAATTCAGTTATCAAGACAAAAATCTGAAAATACACATATTGCAGCATGGAGATGTTGGTAATTTGTTTTTAAAAATGACTGATTTGCTCCATAAGTGAATATGTTTAAAAATGTTTAAAAATGCAGCTTGCATTGACTGCAATTATTCACATGACAACAGAATTCAAAATGTTCTCAAAAAGGAAAAAAAATTTAATTTCTTTTCAAAATTTAGGTAAAATTCTGATATTTGTCAAACATCATCTACCATGACTCTAAAACATGTTGAATTTTCTCATGAATATTGAAGATTTATTCATCAATTTGCAGGTATATGTTCACAGTAGTGTTCATAGTCAAACACTTTCATGCACTGTAGGCAAAAATTGTGGGAGGAGATAGGTTTGTATAAGTTTACAGTTTAAACAAAAAAAAAAACTGAGTGATAGACTTCATAATTTTTTAATAGGTTTAAATGTACAAAAGTTTCTTTAGTATTGAAGCTACAGTTTGATGAAAGTTCTGAAGCTGTGGTTGATTTGTTATGAATTTTCAATGTTTTGAAGTTTAGCTGCTTGCTGTAGCGCCTCCATCAGGACTATTGGCTTGTGTTTACAGCTGAGGTTATCTGGCATGAGACTGGACCTCTGTGCAGAAATTGGTTAGCTTTCACCCACGGTCCAGTCCAAGCTATTTGTTTTTATTTCACTTTGTTTAACGTTGAGGACATCTGACATTTTGATCTATCATCATCATCATCATCATCATCATCATCCTTGCTGGGTCTCAAACCCACAACCCCTGATACCAAGAACCAGCTCCCAACTCACTGCAGCTGTTGTCAAGGCAGATTTCAAAAATAGTCAAAGTATCAGAAATTCTGTTACCTGAACAAAAATCTGATAATACCTAAATTGTATCTTGACAGCATGGAAATGTTGGTGATTGTTTTTAACTCTAAGTGTTTTGCTTCATAAGAGAAAATCTGATGTTTAAAAATGCCACTCTTACACTGACTCCAGTTGTTCCCATGAGAGCAGAATTCAAAATGTTCTCAAAAATTCAGTTTTTGAGATAAAAATTCTGAGATTTGCCAAACTTCATTAACCAGGACTCCAAAATATCTTCAGTTTTTTTCAGGAAGACTGAAAATGTATTTAGCAAGAATTTGATAGTATATGTTTACAGTCAAACATTTTGATGCACTGTAGGCTTAATTTTTGATAAATCAAAAATCTGAGAGACAAGTTTTGTGGAGGACGGCCCGAAGATGCTCTCTAGCAAGTTTAGTGACAATTGGGCAAAAATCGTGGGAGGAGATAATTTGTAATGAGTTTAAGTGGACTAAAGTTTCAGCAGTATTGGGGCAACAGTTTGGGGAAAGTTTTAAAACTGTAGCATGTACTGTTGATTTTGTAGGTATTTTTACATTTTTTAACATTTTAACACTTATTGTGTAACCCTAACCCCATGTGATGTCATGCGACACAAACATTAATCAGTGTGACAGCTGAGTTACCTGCATGTGCTCCAGTGAGAACGGACGACTATATTTAGGCATAGAGTGGGCGGAGCTAGAGTCATTCAGCATCAGAGGACTGAGGACAGAGGAGATATATTTATACTACACATTAGATATAGTCACATAACACAGTAGATGTATTTATATCAGACTCAGACTTCAAATTTAAAGTCCTTTGAGAGCCAGTCAGTGAGACAGTACAGAACAGAACCCAAGATAACTGATAACTATTAACTGTATAATCCATTGTGTAGTATGTGTAGTATATTGTGCAGTATGTGTGGTAAATGGGGTAGTTTGTGGAGAAAACTCACATTTTCCTCTTGACTCCTAGGATTCTGTTAGTCTGGACGAGAGACACCAGGAACTGGATCAACTGCAGAGAGACGGGGGGCGGTTCATGTGAATATAGAAAGTGGTCAGTCAAATGTCCTTTGTAGCATCTTAAATTCTTCTGACTGGTTCTGAATGATAATGGCTACTGACTCTTCTGGGCCCATTTTAACAGGACCAGTCTGATACAAACATTAGCTCAGACACAAACACCACAATGGGAAAGTCTAAAGAGCTCATTATTGATCTGAACATGTCAGGAAAGTCACTTGGAGCCACTTCACAGCAGTTTCAGGTCCAGCATCAACTGTACAACAACTGTTTGTAAGAATGAAGTTCAGTTGTGTCGCTGCCACCATCAAACTATCTCCTGCTGCTGAGAGAAAACTGCTTTCATGGTCAAGACTCAACCAGAAACCACCAAAAACCAAGTCTGTAATGAATCAGAAGCTGCTGGAAGACAGGTGTGTGATTCCACAGTCAAGTGTGCTTTACATCAACCTGAGCTGAGAGGCTGCTGTGCTGACAGAACCTCTTGATCCAGACACAGAACCCTGAAGCTGGACCGAAGTTGCCTGCTGATCACATGGACAGAGGAGAAACCCTCTGGAGGAAAACTTATTTTGCCACAATGAGCATCAATGTGTTTGGAGGAGAGAAGTTGAAGCCTTCAACCCAGAGAACACCACACCTACTGTCCAGCATGGTACTGGAAGAGTTCTGCTGCCAGTACATCTGCTGCTCTAAAGAAACTAAATGGAATAATGAAGAAGAAGGATTATCTCCAGATTCTTCAGGAAAGATTGGTTCTTGGGTGCAGTCTGGTGATCCATCAGTACAATGATCCAAACACACATCAGAAGTGGTAAAGGAACAGATCCATCAGGCCAGAACTGAGGTTTTGAACGGACTTATCAAAGTCCACCCTCAAACCTCATCAGAACATATGGACTGTGCTGGATAAACCAGACTGTGGCAGGAAGACAACAAAGTTAGCTGAACTGATTCTGTCAAGCGGACGACCAGAGGACGATGTCCACTGAGGTGCTGTGTCGTATCGGTGATGGAGACCTGAAGCAGCTGACTGAGGCGAAAATGGCAGAGAGACATTTGAGCTCATGTTAGAATGACTGTATGTTTCTGACTGATGTTCAGAGGGCCTGTAATTAATTAAATTACTGAACCACATGAGAGCTTAAGGAAGCAATTGAAAGCTGTACTGAAGTGCTGATGTATTGGTGTGTTGATGTAGTGGTGTATTGATATCATGTTCTACTGATTCCTCCACGTAATGATGTATTGATTACCTTGTTGACGACCTTCTGCTGCTGGGTGTGTTTCTGTCGCAGACTGGCCACTTCTCTCCAAAGGGCCTCATTCTCACTGAAACACACAGGATCAGGTTTCTTAATGAGCTGAACCAGATGGAGCCTCAGACCTGCTTCCACTTCTATTTCTGGTTCAGGTTCTGGTCTAGGATCAAGACTTCTTACTGTCTCATGGTTATGATCCTGGAGTCGATGGTCTCCTGTTTGCCCTTCATCAGCTGGACGTCGGTCAGGATCTTGTTCACTTCCTCTGCAGACATCTTTACTTCCTCCTGACGCACAGACGACACCTGGACCGAGAGACACACTGTTACTGTGGAGACCAGGACAAATTGACAGACGCACAAGTGTGCTTCAGGTTGAAAGGTATTCGTATTGGTATGTCCAGGTTTGTCAACACATACGTTGGTAACCTTGCGTTTGATGTTCTCCAGCAGGTGTTCTTGTCCTCTGATGAAGAACGGATGTTGGAACTCTGTGTCGTCTCTCTCTGGTTTCACCAAACCACCCTGCTCGATGTGAACCACCTTACGAAAACCATCTAAGGACATAAATATAAATCATCAACAGAAAATTAAACCTGTTGGTTCTGACAGCAGCTGTGATGTCAGCAGTGACGTAGAAAGCGTGACTGCTGCTGCTTCAAATAGGACAATAGATGAGGAGGCTGGGCAAGATGGTGTCCAGTGCACTCACTTCAATCAGAATCTGAATTCAAGCCAAACAATAGTAATACTACAATAATAACAGCAAAAAATAATATAAGAAAAAGGTAAGACATAGAAGAGACTCATATATACATATAAATATAATTTTCTACAATATGAACAAGTAATTATAAAAAGTGTGGCTGTGTGTTGTTATTTACAAATAATAAATATGGGTATTCAAAAATCATCCACTTTGTTCAAACCAAAAAAAAGAGATTAGTTATTTATAGAGTTTGTATTGCACAGTGAGTCTACTGGAGCAGCTGGTTGTAGAGTCTGACAGCAGCAGGAAGGACCTGTGGTACCGCTCCTTCACCCACATTTGGACCTGTGGTACCGCTCCTTCACACACATTTGGACCTGTGGCACCGCTCCTTCACACACATTTGGACCTGTCGTACCGCTCCTTCACCCACATTTGGACCTGTGGTACCGCTCCTTCACACACATTTGGACCTGTGGTACCGCTCCTTCACACACATTTGGACCTGTCGTACCGCTCCTTCACCCACACTTGGACCTGT